>VWZI01015226.1:45493-131142 GCA_013396835.1 Psilopogon haemacephalus
GCTGTCTGCGGGGGGCGCAGGGTCCCGGGGCTGGCTGCGGGGGGCGCAGGATCCGGGGCTGTCTGCGGGGGGCCATGCCGGCAAGCCGC
Source organism: Psilopogon haemacephalus (assembly GCA_013396835.1). Lineage (NCBI taxonomy): Eukaryota > Metazoa > Chordata > Aves > Piciformes > Megalaimidae > Psilopogon > Psilopogon haemacephalus. Next base: position 45,583 of record VWZI01015226.1, read on the forward strand.
GCTAAGGCCTTGCAGCATGGAGACGGCTGCAGAGTATTGGGCTGCTAAACAAACTCTGCCCAAGTGTCTTCTGTTTACATTGTTTCCGTGGATTAAAGAGCAGAGGCTCAGAGACCTGGGGCTGCCTGGAGGGGGTGGGTGGGAATCTTACCAATGCTTACCTGTATGTGCAGGGGCGGGGGGGCAAGTGCATGGGGCCAGGCTCCTTTCAGTGATGCCCAGCAACAGGGCAAGGAGCAGCGGGCACAAACTGGAACACGGGAGCTGCAGTCTGGGTGTGAGGGAGAGCATCTTTCCCGTGAGGGTGGCAGGCTACTGTAACAGGCTGCCCAGAGAAGTGTTGGGAGTCTCCTTCAGGGCATTCAAAACCTGCCCGAACGTTGCCATCCTGTGCAGCCTGCTCTAGGTTGACCTTGCTGTAGCAGGGGGTGTTGAACTAGGTGATCTGCAGAGGCCCCTTCCTGCCCCCACCGGTCTGTGGTTCAGCAATTTTCATTTATTTATTTATCAATAGAAGTTTGCAAGCACTTGTGTTTGGTTTGCAGAATGACTTTATACATGTTCTGCTGACTGCTTCACTGTTCTGTGATTCTGTGATTTTTATTTATTTTTTTTTAAAAGAGAAGGTTGCAAGCACTTGTGTTTGGTTTGCAGGCTAACTTTATATGCGTTCTTCTACTGACTGCTTTACCTTTTTATTCCAGGCAGTGTCCCATCACTAGCTGCTGGTCTTCTCTTTGGTGGCTTAGCAGGACTAGGTGCTTACCAGCAGTCCAAAGACCCAAAGAATGTATGGCTTTCCCTCGGTAAGTTTGCTTCGTGCACTGTTACTGAGCATTAATGGTAGTAGTGGCAACAGCAACCCTTTTTCTACCACATTTCAGTTCATCTGTGCCCTTTTAAATGTCCAGATGCTTTAAGTGGTGGCAGGATCTTCCTGCTTACAGCCAGGAGGTATTTGTGTAAGGGTAGGCTACCTGGTTCTGAAACCTAGGTTGTCCTTGAAGGCAGAGTTGGTGAGAAATACTAATCTCCTCTTCCAGAACTGATATCTTTTAAAACTAATACAGACAACAGAAAAATGTTTGGTTGTGAAGCAGCATTTTTAGCCTGTGGTGATGCAGTAAGCATTTTGGCAATAGTGACTGTGACAAGCAGTGTGTATCTTTATGGAATATCGGTTTGCACAAGCATCTCAGAAGACCAATATGTGTTGTCAGGCATCATGCACTGTGGGAGAAGCAGTCTGAAGTATGTATGCTGGCTTACAGTAGATGGGACAAGAAGTTCTGGTGGGTTTAGCTTGCAGTTAACCCCTTAGGTGAAGGATATAATGACAGTAGAAAGTATTAGAAAGCACTAGAGATCAGGTGAACCTCAGGGATTTCCGTGATTCCAGGACTTTAATAACTGCTTAAACCAGTGTCTGCCAGGAACTGATCTTGCCTTTGGGAACCAGGTTAGCCTGGATCACCTTCTTCTAGTTCTGTAACTATGCCATAGTATTGTTAGTGTTATGGCATTATAGCATTACAGTGATGGAAGATTAAGCCAGTAGGACTTCATCATCTAAAGTGCTGCAAGGCTTTAGGAAGCTTCTGGTTGATACTACAGAGGACCAAACGGCCTTGTCATTAAGGAGTGAGATCTAAGCCACGGCTCAGTGTGAAGCAGTTTACATTTGTGAACTGTCTCACTGCAGCATTCTAAGCTTGTTCAGTCTGGACAAGAGAGGACTGAGGAGAGACCTTACTCTCTACAGCTGCCTGAAAGGAAGTTGTGGCAAGGTGTGGGTTGGTCTCCTCTCCCAAGGTAACAAGTGACAGAACAAGAGAAAACAGCCTCTTGGACCAGGTGAAGTTTATGTTGGCTATTAGGAAGAATAAAGAGTGGTTAAGCCCTGGTACAGGCTGCACAGGGAAGTGGTGGAGTTGCCATACCGTGGAGGGGTTTAGAAGCCATGTAAATGTGGTGCTGAGGGACATGGTTTAGTGGTGACCAAGCAGTACTGGGTTAGTGGTTCGACTTTATGATCTTAACAATCTCTTGCAGTCAGAACAATTCTGTGCCATGGGAGTGGCTGTGCATGTCCAGCATGTGCTTTCAGTGCCATGATGGAAGGATCAGCAGCTGCTGTGTATGCTGATGTGGTGCATGTAGTGCTTTCTAAGTGGGCTGCTTGCTTGAAAGTGGTGTTAGGGCCCAGTCACTGTTCATTGGTTTCTTCTTGGCCCCACTGCAGTGTGCAGTTGTGGCTCCCACTGAGCTTTAGGATGGTCGTGGTACATAGAATCAGTCGGGGTTGGAAGGGACCACAAGGATCATCTAGTTCCAAACCCCATGGGCAGGGACACCCTACCCTAGATTAGGCTGGAAATTATGGGTAGAAATGCAGAACTGGGACAGTGTATGCTTAGAGTAGCTTTTGCCTTGTCTGATGCAGACAAACTCGAAGCTGTGGACAAGGGTATAGATACCTTCACTTGCCTTTCTTCTTCAGAGAAACAACAGCCCTGTAATTTTTTAGTGAATACTGATGGATTTTTTTTTTTCCTCAGACTGAATTAAATAATTTAGAGTTGTCCTTAGAATATTAATGGCTCTTCCAGTTTAACCTCTTTGAATGCTTTTTGTTTGCTAATTCATACTTTTCAAAGCGAGGTTGTTTTATTTCTCGCTGCAGTGCTTAGTGCCACCTTCCAGTTCAGAATGGCACAGAGAAATGGGAACTGTAACTATATTTGCCTCCCACACAGTGAACTTTGTCCCAGATTTCTGGTAGTTTTGAGCCTATTCAAGGAAATAATCATTCTTCAACAAATGAGAACTTAAAGGGAGAGTGAGTGATCTGCCCAGAAGATCAGAGGTTATGAGTTACTAGACAGTAGTCTCAACCCTGATGAGATTTACTCACTGCTGAGCAGTTGGAGCATGCAAAACTGCTGAGAAGCTTACAGCAGCTCTAGTGTTGAATGAAAGTAAGTAAAATGTTCGGGTACAGTCCTTGGCAGAGAGGAGGGAGGTGTTCCTGTGCCCTGTAGACATCATCCTTTTTGGTTGGTATTGCTAAATCTCCCAACTGTTGTGGTGCTGCACTGCTATTTGTTTTGAATGGTTCTGACTTGATTTCCTCTCAACAGTGGCCTCTGGAACCTTGTCTGCTGTTATGGGAATGAGATTTTACAACTCCAGAAAAGCAATGCCTGGGATAATTGCTGGTGCCAGGTAGCCATCTGTCTTTTGTTCTCACCTGTAGTTTTGAAGAAACATTTCATTTATTAGGGGGGATTATAATTGTTACGTGGTTAAATACCGTGAAAAATGAAATCTGCTGGTGGAATTCAGCTGTACAAAATCATATTGAGTTTTCTTCCTTCATGTTCTTGGGGGGATTTTTGCATCAATCTCCCTCCTCTTCCCCTCCCACTTCTAACAACTCTTTGTTCAACAGTTTACTGATGGTGGGACGGCTTGGATTTGTGATCATGGAGAAGCCTCTTAAGCCCTAAACCTGCATCAGGTCACTTGTATGAAGATACGTGATTGAGAAGCCTGAAAATGCAACTGCCTAAATGTGCTGCGTCAAAGTGGGAAAGGCATTGTCCTTGCACTGCACTTGTCATATCCTAACACATGTGGGTTGTGTTTGAATGACCAATCTCGAGAGCCCCTCTCGTGTCTTCAGTATGGTATTTGTCTTTAACACTTTCTGCACTGTGAAGCCAGAAAATAAAGTATATCATTAGTTTAGCTTCTGTCCCTGCAGCTCACTGTAGGCAAAGAGCTCTTGGTGCTTGCGTGTAGACAGTTGCAGGGTTGAAACTTAAATGTACAGCTGGACTTGTCACTCTAAAATCATCTATACCTCTAAAACGAGGGGAGAGAAGCTGCTAATTTGTCACTAGTAATTAGTACTCCAAATGCACTTAACTATTTCCCTTTCCTTGCCAATTTACCTGGTCACACTGTCAGTCAGGGATTTTGTTCTCTCAGCACTGTGTGTTAGAACCTGGTCTCGTAAAACACAATCACGGAGCAGTTTGTCAAGGTTCTGCTGTAATGCAATGAATGCAAACCTGCTACTTGCAAATTGTAAGCAAAAGTGTCCTGCTAGATGTAATTTGTTTCACTTCTACAGGTTACTATTAATAAATAAAAAAAGATGCTTTGATAATGCTGAATTGTAAGCAAAGCTTTTGCAGTTAAAGAAAATTAAAAGGTTATTTTAAATAAACCAACTAATTATTATTACAAACTTCTGTGTTCTATGCAGCTGTTCTTCTCTTTCATCATTCACCTGGGCAAAGTGGGTAACAGTTTCATGCCTTTCCCTGAGAGTGTCTGGATCTGTATGTGGCCACAAATTGTACAAAATCAAAGATTTTGAAGACCGAAGGGCTCAGTTAATCAGGCTTTGTCCTCAGCTGTTCCTTTGATCCCTGAAACAATTCTAAATGTAAACTTGCCATACAGAAATAATCCTGGGAGCTACCCATGGTCAGTAACATATCCGTTTCCTAGTCTAATTTAATTTGTGTCCCATTCCGCACTGATCCTGAGCTTTGATTTATTCAACTTTTTTTCTTTGGTGGCTGGCAGTAGGAGAGATGGAGCAGTGGAGTGGATCCATTAGATTGGTTAGATGCTGGAGTTGCTCAGACTTTGTTAAACATCATGAGGGTAACATCTTGTGCTCTTTCTTCCCCCCCTACCTTATTCCAACAGAAGATGCAGGGTAATGACCTTGTACTGCCCAGCACAGAGCTGGTTCAGTGGCAGCAGCCAGCAGTGCAGTGGTTTGCCAGTCAGGTCGTGGTGACGAGGCAGGACTACTGAGGTCAAGCCAGAATACCAGGTCAATGAAGCTGAATTCCAGATCAGCAGGAACATGGCCACATAAGGGCACAATTGTGGCAAGGGTCTCAGCAGTGTGTTCCTGGGCCACACACTAGGTCAGAGCTGACTTGAGCAGAGGTAGAGAGGTCTCTTGAGAAAGTGTACTTGATGCACCTTCCTAGAGCCCTTACTCATCATTCTGCAGAGTTTGGGTGCGGAGCCCAAGCTCCCTCAGCCTCACCTTTTAAGTAAGAAGTTCCACTCCCTTAATCATTTTTGTCGCTCTGTGCTGGGCTCTCAAGCAGTTCTATGTCCTTCCTGAACTGAGTAGCCCAGAACTGGACAGAGTATTCCAGCTGTGGCCTCACTACATTGCCATTGAAGCAGTTATCTTTTGTGGAAGAAAGATGGTTATAAAGGTTATATCCAAGCCTTTTTCATGTTCATTAGTATATAAGGACAGCATGTTTCCTCTAGCCCTATTTTATGCCATCAATACTACCTGTTTCTTTTTCTGCTGGCAGGTGACTCAGGGACATGGCAGCTATGGACACAGTTAATTCCATGACCAGACTGCTTTTAACTAAGTGCATGGCATCTAGTACTAGAGTGACTATAACACGTTTATATAATAAAAAAACCCAAACAAATTAGACAGTCTGAGGTCATCCTTTGTTGCCATAGCCAGTTAGAGATAAATTAAGACACATTTAAATAGCACAGGGACATCTGGTCACACTAAGGGAATGACAAATACTTAAACCTAGACCAATGGCAATTGAATTAAACCTTCTAATGCCTTATTAACCAAATATATCCCGATGTAGCTCTTCCAGTATTAAAAAAAGTATTGATTTTCCAGTATTAGTTTTCTTTAGGTGCAATTTTCATAGCAACATACCTGACTTTTTGGTGAAACTGGTTTAGATTAAATAGATTTCCAGTAAGTTAAAGTAACCCATGGATTCTGGCACATTTTAACTTTTTATATGCAGTTATAAAAGCCATACAAATAAAATTTTTTTGTTTACAATGCTTAAAATAATAGTTGACAGCTTTACATCTTTTAAGGAATATTCTCATTTTGTACTTTTTTTAAAAGAGCAGGTTTAAAATAAAATAACTACCGAGTCTAAAGCATCTCTCTTAAATGCAGTTGTTCACAGAGGTAGCCTAGCTGAACATCCTAAAAACAAATTTATTGTACAGCTGTCCCCCTTTGTGGGATAGAAAACTCAGCATGGAAGCCAGGGAAGGTACTGAAAGAACATACAAACAGTGAGGTATTGCATTATTAAACTTGATGCCTGTTTCCAGGTACCTAGAGCTGACCTTTAAGATCTCAACCAGAAAGCAATGTCTTAAGGAACAGCTAAATATCTTCCTTGGTATAGCTTATTCATCCTCTGCAGTTAAATCACCCAATAAAGACATGTAGAAGCCACAACTACTGGAAATTTACACCTTTTTGGCTAACTCGTCCTTAAAATGACTGACAGTCTGCAGTGATTCAGGCTTCTTAAAATGTCACCCTGACACTCTCCTGACAGGACAGATGTAGGACTCCACAAATCTGTGACCAAAAGTGGTCCAAAGTTATTTATAGTAGTAGTAGCACAGTAGATTCTATTTTTTAGGTGGCACTACAGCCCAAATCTACAGCTAAATCTAGCATTCAGTACTTGTTTGGCTGTTTCCCAACTGATCATTCTACAGCCATGATTCTATGGCCAAGATTTTACACCCTCCTTGTGTAGTATTTATCAGTTGGTTGCATATATCCTACTACAGTGAGTCCAGTTCTCATTGCACAATACAGATCCTTAGGTAACTCTAAGGTACAAGTGAGTCCAGAAATCACTATAGGAGAGTGTGATGTTCTTCACAAAGCCTGACTTCTGCTTTTGCTCTCATCTTTCTAGTAAGGAAGCAGCCTGATACCTGAAAGCATGGTGCTACTCTGCTTTAGTTCTGCTCCTCTAGCTCCTTGTGCTTCAAGCATCTGCCAACAGTGGATGCTGTGCCGTAGCCGCTTAAGAGTATGAGGATAGGAGACCCATCTGTAGAATCATGCCGAGTGAAATCTACTTCTCAGGAGTTTTGGCAATATTTCTTACACAATACTTCAATAAATTCTACTTTAAAGCCAGCATTTTAGAGGCTATTACACAGGTAATAGCACACAAGGTCTGTTTTTCTAAGTTACTACTGCATAGTCTTAGAAGCAAGTGAGATCAAGGAGGCTTTTCAGGTTTCCAGTGCTGAAGAACGGAACACAGCTCACAAGACATCTTTCCAGGATGGCATTTTTTTATCTGTTTCCTCCATATTTGGCCACCCAGTCTGTTCTTCCATGTACTGGCTGAACTGGTGGTGGACGGGTTAACATAGTCATATTTCTTGCTCCTGAATTCAAAGTGGGACCTGGTAACTGAGCACGAGCAGCTTTGGTTTTCCAGGAATAATCTGAAAGGAACAAGAAGTCAGAATTAATTATGGATCAAAAGGTACTCCACAGATAAAAGAATCAGAGCTTAAAGATGACTTGTACTGGAGTGCTTTGGTCTCTGATATGTTGCCTATGCTGCTTTTCAGATAAGGTTTAATGCTTCCTGTACTTGGTGTACCTTATTAGTAATTCTCATCTACTGCTTTAGCAGAAATTCCTTGAGAACACATGGAAATTCAGCCTACAATCACAGCACATTTCACATTACAGAATCATACAATCATTTTGGTTGGAAGTGACCTTTAATATCATAAAGTTCCCTCAGCTGCTCCTCAGAAGACTTGTCCAGATCCCTCACCAGCTTGACTGATGATTTGGGCTTAAGCTAGCTACCCCTGAGCCCAAAAGCCCAAGAAATACTCAATTCGATTTGGAAGTAAAAGGGTATAAAACTTTAACAATAAATAGGAGTTAAAAGGGTTTTTTTACAGAAGGCGGGAGAAAAGGGGAACCAGAATGCAGGGTATGGGGGAATGAGGAGAAAAATACAGAAGCTGGGGAGAAGAGGAAGAAAGGGCACAAAATAGAAATACAAAATACACAAAACAGAAATACAACACGTGGAAAGCAACTGAGTCCAGGTGCTGGGATGGATGATTTTGATGTTGGATGGTGAATGAAAGCTGGATGCAGGTAGTTAAAGTTTCAAGGAAAAATGGTGGTACCCCTTCACATGTTGGCTGAGAGCACGTGGTGGTCTGGCAGCAGAGAGCAGCAGGANAGCTGGGGAGAAGAGGAAGAAAGGGCACAAAATAGAAATACAAAATACACAAAACAGAAATACAACACGTGGAAAGCAACTGAGTCCAGGTGCTGGGATGGATGATTTTGATGTTGGATGGTGAATGAAAGCTGGATGCAGGTAGTTAAAGTTTCAAGGAAAAATGGTGGTACCCCTTCACATGTTGGCTGAGAGCACGTGGTGGTCTGGCAGCAGAGAGCAGCAGGAGTTGCTCAGGCAGTCAGAGCAATGATCATCTTTACCAATGATCTAGATCAGGGAATTGAGTGCACTGTCACTAAGTTTGCAGGTAACACTAAATTGAGTGGGAGTGCTGATCAGCTTGAGGGTAGGAAGGCTCTGCAAAGGGAACTGGATGGGCTGGACTGATGGGTCAAGGTCAGTTGTGGGGTTTAGTAAGGCCAAGTGCCAGGTGCTGCAGTTGAGTCACAACTCCACACAACACTGCAGCGCTGGGGCCAAAAGGCTGGAAGGCTGCCTGGCAGAAAAGGATCTGGGGCTGTTGGTGGACAGCTGTCTGAACATGAGCCAGCAGTGTGCTCAGGTGGCCAAGAAGGCCAACAGCACCCCGGCCTGTATCAGGAATAATGTGGCTAGCAGGAGTAAGGAATGGATTGTGCCCCTGTGTTTGTCAGTTATGAGGCTACACCTCAAATACTGAGTTCAGTTTTGGGTCCCTTGCTACAGGAGGGACATTGAGTTGCTGGAACACGTCTGGAGATTACAAAAGGTTTCCACCTTTATCTAATAAATAGAAACAGCAACAGTTTCTCTAGCTCCAAGGACTGCCTCTAGGCACCTGCATTCAATTCATTGGTGTTAAGAACAGTTTATGCCTGGGAATTTTACTGAGGGTTACTAAATCTTTCAGGAAACATGAGAAATGGAGATTCAGAATCTTTGCTTCTGATACACATGGTAAAAGGATGTACCTTACCTGAGACAGGTGCACCAAGAGAAGCTAGCTGCATCCTCTGTCCTGCTGGTCCAACTTCTTTTTTGTGAAAGGAAGGGACGTATGCTCCTGAGGGGTTGTAAGCAGCACCACTCACAAAGCCAAGATTTCCTGTTGAGCACAGTTTCAGTACTTTCACTTGCATTCAGAAAAACCTTGCTACTTTTTAATAGGCATTTCCAAATACATTTGCAACACCACAAGAGTACTTGAGTATGAGTGTTCTTTGAAAACTCCTTAGTGCTTGTCTACTGAAAAATATATATTAATTCTTAACTTGGTTTATTAGTTTGACTCATTACAGCATTGAACAGACTCACTAAGTTGCAGTTCCATTACAGCTGATAAGCAATTCAGCAGGAATAAAGACAACAGAGCAGGATGAACATTTCATTAAACTTAGGACCACATAGAAAGGTTTACACCAACTTTTAGAGCAATGTAGGATCTTAGCTTTTGCTTACAGCTACTTGCTTTACTAGAGGCTGGTTTAAGCCTTGCAGTATTTGAAAACTAGTTCTCAGGAGTACTCTTGTGCTCAACATGTTTGGCCAAAATCTACCAAAAACAATTAAACCAAACTTCTCTTGTGGGAAGTGGTGCACCACTTTAAGTTGACTTTGCTGGTTCCATAAAGGCCTGCTTTAAAAGTCAGGCCCTCTCAAACTAAGCTGCCTGGAAATTTGAGTTTCCACTCTCTTATGCTAAGGTAAATCCACTAAAATCTCTGCAAACACAATACTGAAAAATCAGGATAACTGGGCAATTAGAATGCAGTCAGTGGTGCAAGTCTCAGATGCTGTTAGGAACAAGCAGTCCTCCAGGAGAGATGCTGCTGCTTTAGTACTGCTGCTTCACCACAAACCAGCAATAGTGCAGTGACACGTGGTGAATTATAATTAGGGTAACAAAATATTCTCTCTCTTTTAAAGCAGATGTGCCAAGAATCCAGAAGAAGTCACAATGAAGACAGCAAGGTCTGCAAAAACAGATTGCAACTACAGATGGAAGCACGTGATCATTTGGAATCTTCATTAGAAGGGCAATTTTTTTTGCAAGAACATTGAAAACATGATTGTGCAAAGAACCAGGCTATCATTGCTATAAATTACCTTTTGGATCCTCTAATTTTTCATTCAACCTTTCTCTGCACGACAGCTTTTCAATAGGTATAATTAAGTTCTCATCTGTAGGCAAGAAGAATGAAAGGAAGAAAAAGTTGGAAAGAAAGAACTTTAGAAAGAGTTGATAAAGCATTTGGCTAAGTGATGTAAAAGAAATGAGGGAAAACAAACCAAGCAAAAAAAACCCAAAAACACCTTCTGTAGGTTGTGCTGGTTTGAACTAATTGGAGGATTTGAATGAGATGTTAGACTATAGGCTGAGAAAGAAAAAAAAAAAACCAAAACCAACATTCCAGTGTCTCCCTCACTCGTTTACTGAAATGGTATAAATGTTATAACCAAAGCAAAGATAACTCAGACCACTTTGAGCTGTGGCTGCTGCTGCTTGGCTCTCTCCCCCTGATTTTGTAGCTAGATCTGAATAATTTCACTAACTTCTTTCCTGCTGCTAATCCCCCTGGCTGATCTACCTTTGCTTATCTGGCACATAAGACAGATAGTGAGATAAGATTGGGAGGGGGGGAAGGTGGTAGGGTGGTTAGAAACCCCTCTTAGGGATTCTGTTCTCTTTGAGGGCTGTGGTGTTTCTGTATTACCTTTTTAACTGTATGTATCTGTAAATATCTGTTATACATTGTAAATATCTGCTTGGATATTGTGCAAAGCTGTAAATACAAATCCAGTTTGTTGCCCCTGCAGAATGGCAACTAAAGTTCTGTTAAGCAGGAAAAATAGCTTCTGTGTGTAAACAAATCTTCTGAAATTCTTTTGGTACAAGATAAAGTGGTTTATTGCCATTAAAGTAGTTGGAAGTGCCTCACAAAGGACAATGGCTGTAAAATTGTTAACAAGGCAACCTCCTGTACACAGGGTTGTGGGACGCTGCACTTAAACTGCAGAGCCTGATTCAAGTCAGAAGAGAGATTTTAGTGTGAAGTCTGATGCTTTCCTCAGTGAAATCTTAGACAAGCCACTTAACTAGTCTCAGTCTTGACTCCATAAAATGCTGATAATGTAGTGAAAGGCACCTGACTCCCAAGTTCCTTGCTGAAGATAAGGGAACTTTTCATAGAATCACAGAATTGTTTTGAGTGGAAGAGACCTCCAAGATCATCAAGTCCAGCTGTTAACCCAACACTGCCAGGTCCAGCCTAACCTAGGGTAGGGTGTCTCTGCCCATGGCAGCAGGGTTGGAACTAGATGATCCTTGTGGTCCCTTCCAACCCTCACTGATTCTAGGTCACCACTAAATTATGTCCCTCAGCCACGTATCAACTTTTAAAAATCCTTCCAAGGAGTCCACCACTTCTCTGTGCAGCCTGTTCCAGGGCTTGACAACTGTTGCTGTGAAGACATTCCTCCTCATATCCAACCTAAGCCTCTCTTAGTACAACATCATGTTGCTGAGAGAAGAGGCTGACCCCCACCCTACTCCCAATTTCCTTTTAGGTAGTTGTAGAGAGTAAGGTCTCTCTTGAGCCTTCTTCAGGCTAAACAATTTCATTTCCTCAGTTGCTCCTCACGCAGCAAAGTGTTTAGGGCAAGGCTAGTGGATTGTTAAAAGACATGTTTAGCATATTGGGCAGCACTTTTATTAGACACCACACTTGTTCTCATATGTGAGACTGCTGTTGGAGAGTGTGCCATGGCACACTGACCAGGCAGTAAGGAGGTCAAACTATTTGCTTAAACTAGCACAGCAAAATAATGGTCTAAGAGGATTATGGACACAACTTATCTTGACAGGACATTGTAACAGGGGCTGGTCTAAACTTGCTATTTTATACCCTGAGAGCCAAACACACAGTTTATATACAAAGAAGTTTTTTTCATTTTAATGCCAGACTTAAAATAAAAAAAAAGAAAAAGTTAGTCTAGAATCTAATCTTGCAAGAGAAGTTAAACCAGGTGGTCTTTACTAAATTAATTGACATAGGATGAGACACAATGTGCCATTTTTAGTGACATTTACCTGCAGTATTTTTGTTGAAAGTCACCCCTCCTCCAGTATGTGCCCCTGGTTTAGCAAACAACTGGTTGTTCCAGGTTCCATGGGATCCTTCTTTATTGACTGTTGCTAAAGAGACACTCTTTGGGTTTACACCTAAAAAAAACCAAAACCCAAACAAACAAAAAACCCACATACACAAATTATAGAAAATGTTATTGATTTTTCAAACATAATTTAGCCAAAATAACACTGAACTACTTGTGGTATAATGTGAACACCATCTACTGACTCTCCCATTGTGACAGGACAAGGGCGCTGATGTTTTTAAACTAAAAGAGTGGAGATTTAGACTAGATCTAAGGAAGGAATTTTTTACACTGAGGGTGGTGAAACACTGGTAGAAGTTTGTCTTAGTTTGAGTGGACAGAAGCTCTTCTACCTCCTCCAAAAGGGGTAAAAGAAGAACACTCCACACGCAGGAGTGAACTAGAAGGATCTGGGGGTGCTGGTAAATAGTAGGCTGAACATAAGCCAGCAGTGTGCCCACTATTCCTGGAATAGTGTGGGCCAGCAGGACAAAGGAGGTTATTCTTCCCCTGTACTTGGCACTGGTCAGGCCACACCTTGAGTACTGTGTCCAGTTCTGGTCTCCCCAATTCAAGAGAGATGTTGAGGTACTGGAACATGTCCAGAAAAGGGTGACAAAGCTGGTGAGAGGCCTGGAGCACAGCCCTGTGAGAAGCTGAGGGAGCTGGGGCTGTTTAGCCTGGAGAGGAGGAGGCTCAGGAGTGACTTCATTGCTGTCTACAACTACCTAAAGGCAAGTTGCAGCCAGCTGAGAGTTGGTCTCTTCTCTCAGGTAACCAGTAACAGAACAAAGGGACAGAGTCTCAAATTGTGCTGAGGGAGGTATAGGCTGGATGTTAGGAAGAAGTTCTTCACAGAGAGAGTGATTGGCATTGGAATGGGCTGCCCAGGGAGGTGGTGGAGTCCCCATCCCCAGAGGTGTTCAAGAAAAGCCTGGATGGAGCACTTAGTGCCATTGGATAGGGCTGGGTGGTAGGTTGGACTGGATGATCTTGGAAGTCTCTTCCAGTCTGGCTTATTCTATTCTATACCCTTCACATACATATACAGCAATATGAAATGCACAAATTCAGAGCCAGCCTTGGCCCAGTCCTGCAACCTGAGATTATAATGACCTCATCAGTCCAAAACCTTCCAAAAAACCTCCCCCCAACCAGGCCTCAGTTCCCCAGACCTCAAATGTCTCACTTCCTTTCTTCATACCTCCCTACCCAGGCCCAGTGATGCAGTAAAAATTAGCTCTACCATGGCCTAGCCAAGCTGCAAACCTCTCCCATACCAAACCTGAATAAAGAGAGCCTGTGCTGCTAGGAGGGGAGAAGGGGCAGATGCTGACTCTGCAGCTACCTTCACAGGGAGGCAGGAATCATGGGAATGAAATACAATTTCTGGTGTCCTCCTCCTGGTCCTATCTAGCCCTTTCTGGAGGAACTTAAGGAACTCTGTGTTTTTCTTAAAGGCATCCAGCCTCAAACAATGACAAAGTTGCCAAGAGAAGCAGTAGATGCCCCCATCCCTGCAACCATTTCAGGTCAGGTTACACAGGGCAAACACAGGCACAAGCTGCCCAGAGAGAGGCAGTAGATGCCCTATCCCCAGGGCCATTCCAGGCCAGGTTGCATAGGGCTGTGAGCAACCTGATCTAGATGAAGATGTCTCTGCTCACTGCAGGGTGTTGGACTACATGACCTTTAAAGGACTCTTCTAACCCAAACCATTCTAAAATTGTACCAAACTATGAAAACCAAAGGCACTGATTTAAGAACAATTCTGTCCTTTCAAGAGAACTTGTAAAAGCCTTTTTAGTACTGTTACTTGCTTGCTAAAAACCCATAATCTCATTATTGATATTTTTGATTGTCAAAACAATCAACACACATCAAAAACACCTGTCCAAAACTAGGGTTCTGAAGGCTGAAAATAAACTACTTCTTCTTGAAGGGGTAAGTTAAAAAGTAGGGCAAAGAGGTTTGTGTTACCTCAACATGTCACAAGCATTAGATGAGTTAATAGGATTACACAGCATGAAAACAGCTCCCAGATCTAATGGTAACAGAACTGAATTTAATATGGACAAAGAACAATTAGGCTCCTTGGAGCACTCTCTTAAATACTGAAATGAATTACTTTTTACATCTATGCTTTCCTCGTTGAAAACTCTGCTAAAATTGAAGAGACATTAAAAACAAGCTTAAAAGAAGATAAGAAATACATAGAACCAAAACCACCAGATATAGACTAAGCTATCTAATTATTTTGTAAGAAGATGACTGACTTGGGAAGGGAAATGAGGATGTGAATCCCTACCAGTGTGAGTAGCTGGTATTCCTCAGCACTTCCTACCAAGAAGGTTAACCCTTTAAGTTCAAGCCCCTCTGAAACTCAGGACATTACAAAACTTAAAACTATGTTTTTAATCTCTCTCTCTCTAGATACATATATAAAATACATATAGGTAATTTTTTCAGTCCTCTGATACACTTGCATATGGGTCAATCAGGATTTATTCCTAGTAATATGAACCAAGTACTTCTTGCATTCCTAAGAGTTTTATACATTACTGGTCCTAAGAGGGCCTGTGAACTTCTATGGTGCAGAAGCAATGTTGAGCTTCCTTCCACATTTACACAGTCAGGAATTTCTGATCAAATGAGATGAGATATGTTCTGGAACAGTCCAAAACTTGAAAATGAAGCCTGCTTATGAAAAGCAAAATTCTCCAGTGTGAAATGTGAAGTTGAAACATCCTGTACATAGACTGTTCACAGCTTGTACTTTTCACATGCATCGGGTTTTCCCCTTACCAGGCAGATATCTTGATTGCCTTAGATAGTACTGTTTTGCTGATGTATTTGATCTTCCAGAATCGTTTCTCATCAGAACCTTATTTTCCCCTCCTGGTTGGATACAGCATGAAGCCTTTGGTTCTGGCAAACTGAAAAATTAAAATGTTCAAAACAATGTGACAAACAACTTTGGCTCAGAACACCACAAACTGACCCTAACCTGAAGAGTGCAGTGCTCTTCTCTTACCCTACTTTCTTGAGTAGAATCCATTCCCATGTAAGTTAACAGCAAAAACTAACACCTCATGAGAGGCATGTGCCCAGGTACCAAAGAAAGCCAATGGCATCCTGCCTGGGATTAGAAATGCTGTGTCCAGCAGGAGTAGGGAGGTGATTGTCCCCTTGTACACTGCTCTGGTGAGGCCCCACCTTGAGTACTGTCTTCAGTTTTGGGCACCTCATTACAAGAAGGATGTGGAGGTGTTGGAGTGAGTGCAGAGGAGGGCAACAAAGGGAGGGAAGAGCCTGGAAAACAAATCTTATGAGGAGTGACTGAAGGAGCTAGGGATGGTTAGTTTGAAAAAGAGCAAGCTGAGGGGAGACCTCATCACTGTCTACAGCTACCTGAGAGGATGCTGTGGAGAGGCTGCTGTTGGTCTCTTCTCACAGGTAAATAGTGACAGAACAAGAGGAAATAGCCTCAAGCTGTAACTGGGTGGGCTTAGATTGAATATTAGGACATTTTTTCAGTGAAAGAGTGGTCAGGCATTGGCATAGGCTGTCCAGGGAGGTGGTTAAGTCACCAACACTGGATGCGTCTAAAGGTCATTCAGATGTGGTGCTTGGGGATATGGTTTAAGAGTAAACTTTGTAGACCAAGGATATTGGTTGGACTTCATAATCCTGAGGGTCTTTCTTTGATGCTGTGACAGCTTGACCTGGGGCACTGAAACAAAAAAAGTGTATCCAACACTATGGAATAAAAGCAAGTCTGATTCAGTTTGGGTATTACTGGTGTTGTATCAACACCACACCCAAAGCTTGGTCTCTGCTCATATTGTTACTTGCATTCTGGCAGGATTTTGGAGTGAGTCCAGAGGAGGGCCACAAAGATGATCAGAGGGCTGAAGCACCTCTGCTATGAGGACAGGATGAGAGAGTTGGGGCTCTTCAACCTGGAGAAGAAAAGGCTTCAAGGAGACCTTATGGTAGCCTTCCAGTATCTGAAAGGGGCCTACAGGAGGGCTGGGGAGGGACTATTCACAAGGTCTTGTAATGACAGGATGAGGAGTAATGGGTTTAAACTAGATATTAGGAGAAAGTTCTTTCCAGTGAGGGTGGTGAGACACTGGAATGGGTTGCCCAGGGTGGTTGTGGCTGCTCCCTCCCTGGTGTTCAAGGCCAGGTTGGATGAGGCCTTGAGTGACCTGTTCTAGTGGGAGGTGTCCCTGTCTATGGCAGGGGGTTGAAACTAGATGAGGTCCCTTCCAACCTAAACCATTCTATGTTTCTATGATTTTTGTGACTTAAGTTTTAGCAAATGTGTTGTAGGCAATCTGTAAATTTACCAGACACAGTTTACTTACCCAAAAGGAAATTCCTTGTTTTTCTTTTCTTTCACCAGTGCAATGCTAGGCTTCTTTGAACAAGACATTCCAAATTCAGTGTCATCCAAGTCATCCCAGCTATCCATTGCCTTTACCAAAGTCTGACCCCATCGTCTTCTGCAGCTTTTAGGACGCACTGCACCATTCTGAGGGCCATTACCTGCTTGTTTCTGAACAGGAAGAAGAAAAAAAAGCTTCAATTCCATTCTAAAATCTTGTATTTTGTACCTAATTCACTTCTTTGCTACTACTTGCAGGAAAGTTTTTCTCATTGTGTTGTGCCTATTTTGATCACAGTCTAATGATCCCTGGTGGTGTTTAAGGTCAGGCTGGATGAGGCTCTGGCCAGCCTGATCTAGGTTGGAACTACATGATTTTTGTGGTGCCTTCCAACCCTGACTGATTCTTTGATCATTTAAAGCACAACACCTAATGTCAGTAGATATTTTGAGAGTAGATCTACCAGACTGGCACCCTTCAGTTGCTCATATCTGCTTCAAACAGTGAAATTATCATTTTGTCTGCAGGCCCAGTTCAGTGCTCAGCCTCTACTACTGGTATCTTGCTGAACTTATGTTCTCAATGGTGGTCAACAAGCACAAAAAGTAGGGCATGGTGGTGCAGAACATTCATGGCAGTCATGCTGTGGCCCAGAAGTAAACACCACAAATAAAACAAGTTCCTCAGGCCTTTCCTTAACACCCTCTTCCAAGGAAATTACTAGATTTGAAAACTCTCCTTTCATCTGACTGCAGTTTGTTCTCCAGTATTTTCTGAATACATTTCCTGGAAATGGACTTTATATTATAGCCAAAAAAGAAGAGGTGGAAAGCAAAATGAAGATTACCACCCAAATTTTATTATTATCTCGCTACAAATCCTCCTTGTTAAAATTATTACAAGTTTAAGAGCTGGATGAACTTTCTTAGGTATTTTCCTGCAAGTGAAGTTCTCCCTTTCCACTCCTCTCTTGTATACTAACTATTTTTGTGAACTGTTAATCCCTAATTATCTGTATTTCCTCTAATAAAAAAAATATGTCAGCTTTCAAGGGATTGCCTGGTTGAACATAAACTTCAGTCCAATTTTACTACAACCACCTCAGTATTTATTGAGGACAACTTACTGGTGATGAGTTTTTAACAATAGTTGGGAAAAATGGTTGTGCCTGTGGCTGCTGCTGCTGTTGCTTTGGTACTTGCTGGTTAGCTGTATTCTGAGGCAGCTGAATTTGCTGGAGAGGCTGGTGGTTAACCTTTGACAGGGGCTGCGGCTGTGTTTTATCCAGTACATCAGGTGAAGGCAGAGGTTCTGGCTTGGATATAGGTTCCAGTTTAGGTAAAGCTGGCTTTGGTTCCATTGGCTGAACTGCCCTATGAGGAGCCTGCTTCTCCAGATACTGTGGAGGAGGTCCTAAAACTTGACCAACTTGAAAGTAAGGGTACTTCAAAGCCTGGAAGAGAAGATATAACACATTAACTTCGAAAAGCTGACTTCGGAAACCTCAAAGAATCTAAGCAGGTTTCTGAATCATTTGAGCAACTGCTATGAGGACAGACTGAAAGAGTTGGGGCTGTTCAGTCTGCAGAAGAAGGTCCCAGGTGACCTTCTTGTGGCCTTCTGAAGGGGGCCTACAGAAAAGCTGGGGAGGGACTTATTAGGCTATCAGGTAGTGACAGAACTAAGGGGAATAGAGCAAAGATGGAGAGTGATGAGGCCCTGAAACAGGTTGCCCAGGGGGATGGCTGGGGCCACTTCCCTGGAGGTGTTTGCAGCCAGGCTGCACGAGGCTGTGGGCAGCCTGATCTAGGGTAGGGTGTCCCTGGGCATGGCAGGGGAGTTGGAACTAGATGATCCTCATGGTCCCTTCCAAACCTCACTGATTCTATGATTCTATATATAGCACTGGACTATAATTAGTCATTGTAACCACAGCTATGCTTGATAAAGTGGAGATATGCTTGATACCATCTGCATAACCACTTCTGAATCACTTCCAGTACATCCACTTGGGGTAACCTGCAATATCTGCTTTTTTTTTTTTCCACCTAGTTGTATTCCATCTAAATAGAAGTGCATTAGGTATGCATATTAAAGAAAATAATAAAGCCCAGGGGTGTTGCAGTTTCCTTCCCTGGAGATACTCAAGACCAGACTGGATGCATTGCTGTGTGCTCTGGTATAGGTGATCCTGCTCTGGACTAGATGATCTCTCAACATCCCTTCCAGCCCCTAATATCTTGTGATAAATCAGTAGAATGCAACCATCTTTGGTACTTGAAATACTTTTTATAAATTAACTTGGAGAAAACCTGTGACCTTTGTGACCTACTGCAATATTCTTTACAAGGTTCTTTCCTTAGCACAGTTTACATTCTTTGTCCAATTAAAAACAGTTCACAAAAAGCAAAGCTTAATTTTGAATATTCCCCCTTCATACAGATGCAAGAGGAAAAAAAAAAAGGCTGCAAATGTGACAGTTATGATTCAGGAAATGTAGCTCAGCTTTCTCACTATTGTGTAAAAGAAAGTTTCAAAATATGCCAATAAAGAAGCCAACATTGCAGAAGTAAATAAAGAGTTTATGATGGCTGCTGAGCCAGGTTTAGAACCTTCTCTCCTCAGTCTCATTCCCAACAAAGCATTCAAAATAGAGACATTTCTCTGGCCACCTGTGTTATGGCAATCGATGAGTTTATGCATCTACATTTTTTTAACAATGCAAGAAAGTTCATTCTTATAGTTACTCATTTTGGTGCTCAGACCTGACTTGCTGTAGGTCTCTTCTTTGGATTCCAGCTCAGTGTGTCACTCATAAGCTGTATTGCTTCATTGCTTGCATTTGGGATGAGAGTTTTGAGGCTTATAGGGACGCACTGTGGGAAACGGAAGTTCATGGCTGAAGCAAGGTGGTATCCTTCTGGCCAGTCACTCTGTTTCAAAAAGAAAGAAAAATAAACACCAAAAAAAAAGAAGAGGAATTGTATTTTTTAAGTATTAGATGAAGTAGCTTAAATAGCACCTTTCTATATAGTGCAAAATGGACATTGCTATTTCCCATTACAAGTATTTCAACACCAGTGAACGCAGCATCATGGAGTCACAGAATTGTTTTGTTTGGAAAAGAACTCCAAGATCAAGTCAAACTGTCAACCTAATACCACCATAGCCCATTAAACCATGCTCCTTCCTCTACTCACTGGTGCTTCCAGGCTTGAAGCCTTTACAACTTCTCTGGGCAACCTGTTCCAGTGCCTCACCAACCTCATGAGGAAGAAAGGCATACTACCAAGCTCACATACTAAGGTCCAATTTAAGTCTAGCTTCTTCCAGTTTGAAGCCATTGCTCCATACTCTCTCATTACATACCTTTGAAAAAGTTCCTCTCCAGCTATCCTGAAGGCTACCTTCAAGTACTACACTCGTAACACAGTCTATGGTAATCAGAGTGCTCAAATATAATTATGAACCACATCTGGTTAAAATAAGTCTCAGGATTTCAAGCAACTTCCTATTCCACCTCAGAGAATAATTTGTTCATTTAAATTAATAGAGATATATTTTCCCCTCCTCTGCTGCCATCTCCCTCCATTATTGGAGCTGGAGACATTCTGTCTGCCTGAGGTAGTGATAAAGGAATGATTTATGAAGTAGTAAAGGCTGAACTGGTGAAGTACATAGGTAGGGTGAAATTAGTACAAGTGTAAAAATGAAAAATACATTTCTACTTATATTAAAAAAAAAAAGTAAGGCAGTTAGAACAATTTAAAGCGGCATTGTCAATCTTCAGCTAATGAAATCACAAGTCTGCTGAGGTGCAGCTAGGGGAACTGGGGATGTTTAGCTGGAGAAAAGGAGGCTCACACTCTACAACTACCTGAAAGGAGACTGGAGCAAGGTGAGGGTCAGTCTCTTCTCCCTTTCAGGTAACAAGCAACAGGATGAGAGGAAATGGTCTCTGGTTGCACCAGAAGTGGTTTGGTTATTAGGAAAACCTTCTTGGCTGACAGAGCAGGTAAAGCCCTGGAACAGGCTGCCCAGGGAAGTGGTGGGATTGACATCCCTGGAAGTGTTGAAAAAACTTGTAGATGTGGTGCTGGTGGACTTGGCAGTGCTGGGTTAATGTCTGGCTTTGATGATCAAGGTCTCTTTCAACGTTTATAATTCCATGATTCTATAAAATGCATTTAATGAACCTCTCCTTTTGAGACTGTCATTAGGGTTTTTATTTAACTGGCAGACTACAAGTCCACCATCACTGCCAGGACCTGAATGGGGCAACTAATTGCTTTACTTATCTTATAAACAAAGCAATTTCAATTTAAATAAAGCACAATAGTATCCTGTCTCTATTTAAAGCTCACCCAAACTCAAAGAAGCCATTAGTAAGGTACTGTGGACCTAAACAAAAGAAGGCAAATTGAAATGGAGACAGCTTCTGGGCATAATTCCTGTAATTCCTTATTGCAGGATAATGAAATAAATTAAATTTTTGCCTGGAAAAAAAAAATCACTGTTTGTAAAACTATCTTCAGAAATGGACTACTAAAATAACAGCTCATATTTTTCACAATGCTGAAAAGTACTTCACTTGTAACAAGTGAATAATTTCTACCATAATATTTAAGTGTTCTTACACAATGATCTCCCCGAAGAATGCCTCAGGCATTGTTCTAAAGATAAAATTCCCAAACTAATTACAGCTTTTTGATCCTGGAGGGCTGACTTAGAGTGCCTCTAGCCCTTAGGGTCCATGGAAGAGGCGACAGCTTTCTCTTGAAATACTCAGCTGGTGATTTACTCCTTACTTCGCCAAGCCATCAGGGAACATGAGCGTGGTCATGATTGGCTTCTGTTTAACTACTTACAAGGGTAGAGAAATCCCACAGCAGCCAGCTCAGTGCTGCTCTGCCACTAAACGCAGTGAAAAAATCTCTCATTACCTTGCACTTCCACAAATTATTTACACTATACACCAAAAACATTCCAGAAGCTGGCATTTGACTCTCTGTCTCAGATAATACACATGGAAACCTTCATCTTCTTAGACCTGTAAGCTGCTAGAGAAACTTGTCATCTGTGTTTCAAAACTCAAGTGTTCCAACAGTGCTCCTGCCACACATTATTTGTGATGCATAGCTGTCATAGCGAGCGCTGTTTCACGCATGGTGGCAATCTGCACTTACTCCTCTCGACTCTGTTTTCACTTCCACAATGTATCATCTGTACCCTTCCCCTCCTGACCTTTTACTCTCTGCTCTATCATGAGTTCACACCTGTTTCTCAGTATGTTTTCCTGGATGTTTTCCCACCACTTTGAGCTCTGTACTTTCCGTGCCAAGCTTAACCTATTCCTGGTTGAAGTTTGCTGTTCCTCACTTCTCTGTCAGTAACAGCTGCTTTACCTGACAACAATTATGCTGTATTTTATATCAGTACAATAAAAATGAGTATGTGTGGTGGTCTGGGAGTTCCCTGCCCCCCCCCACTCTGAAATTGCCCAGGCTAGACTCAGGCAGCTGGAAGTTAAGGAATTGAAGTTTTATATTTACAACTTTTCACAAAAGCCCAGGTTGCCCAGGGGCGTGGTTGGGGCCACTTCCCTGGAGGTGTTTAAGGCAACGCTGGATGAGGCTCTGTCCAGCCTAATCTAGGGTAGGGTGCCCCTGGGCATGGCAGGAGGGTTGGAACTAGATAATCCTTGTGGTCCCTTCCAACCCTCACTGATTCTATGATTCTATATACAAGCAGATATTTACAATATATATCAGATATTTACAGATATATACAGTGAAAAGGTAATACAGAAACACCACAGCCCTCCCAGAGACCAGACTAAGAGAGGTTTCCAAACACCCTACCACCTTCCCCCACTTCCCAATCTTATCTCACTATCTGCCTTACACACCAGATAAGTGAAGGTAGATTGGCCAGGAGGCTTAGCAGCAGGAAAGTAGTTAGTGAAGTTACACAGATCCAGCTAAGAAGGCAGGGAGAGAGATGCAGCAGCCAGCATGGCCAAACAGTCTGTCTTATCTTTGTTTGGGTTATAGCTTTTATAATTTTTTTTTTCAGTAACCTATGAATGAATTAGAATCATCAATATTTTCCTTTCTCAGCCTATAACCTAAGTTCTCCAATTAGTTCAAATGAACACAGTATGTTTCTCTCTCACCCTTTAGTTTTATAATCTAGAGACTGTGCTCAGTTATTTCACCAAGTTCTGCTTGCACACAAAGTAGCAATATACACCTGCTATCTCTTACCATATTCCCACTCCTCAACTTTATACTATAGGGTCTTTTATCCAATTTGTTCAAAATTCTGAAGGTCAGCTTATTCTTTGCTGGTATGTTCATATATCCATTTGCTAAAACAATTTTTCAACTGCAGCAAATGTGGCTGCATAATTTCATATGCAGTATCCAAAGCCTCAGGTGCCTCAGAGCCTATCTCTCAGCCTTTTCTGGTCAGATAGATGCTCCACTCCCCTCATCTTTATAGTCCTCTGCTGGACTATCTCCAGCCTCTCAAACTGGGGAGTCCAGAACTGGATGCATTACTCCAAATATAGCCTCACTAGAGCAGAGACAGACAGTGACCTGCCAGCCACACTATTCTTAATGCATCCCAGGATACCATTTGCATTCCTGACCACAAGGGTACATTGATGGCTCATGGTTAATGCCCCCCAGCAGCACCCCCAAGTCCTTCTCTGCAGAGCTGCTAACCTGCTCTGGTGTGTGGGTTTATTCCTCCCCAGGTGCAGGGCCCTACTGAACTTCACAACATTCCTCTTTGCCCAACTTTGCAGCCTGTCCACATCTTGCTGAATGGCAGCAGAGCCTGATGGTGTGCCAGCCACTCCTTCCAGCTTTGCATTATCAGCTTCCTCAGGGTACACTACATCCCTTCATCCAGGCCACTGATGATGTTGAACAAGACTGGACCCAGTACTGAACCCTGGGGAACAACATGAGCTACAGGCTTCCAACTACACCCAGTACCACTGATCAAAACCCTCTGAGCTCTGTTATTCAGCCAGCTCTCAATCCACCTCACGGTCCACTCATCTAACCCACATTTTTAAGCTTACCTGTGAGGATGTCATGATTATATTCAACATTTTATAATAAGTTTAGACTTTTTTTGTTTGTTTTAACCTGTGAGGATGTTATGGTCATATTCAACATTTTACAATAAGTTTAGACTTTTTTGTTTGTTTGTTTTAAATATGTTTGTGTGAGTTTTTTCTAAATCTTACCTTCTTTGGAGTACCTAATACTTGGCAAATTTTGAAGATCTCATCTACTTCACTTGTGCCTGGGAAAAGTGGTCTCAGAGTGTATAATTCAGCCATTATGCTGCCAATTGCCCACATATCAATAGGTGAGCTATAAATAGATGACCTTAGCAAAACTTCAGGAGCACGGTACCTATGAGATGGAAAGAAGCACAGAATCAGTCAGGGTTGGAAGGGACCAAAAGGATTATCCAATTTCAACCCCCTCTGCCATGGGCAGGGACACCTCACACTAGATCAGGTTGCTCAGAACCACATCTAGCCTGGCCTTAAAGACTTCCAGGGATGGAGACCCTGGGCAACCCACTGCAGGGTCTCACCACCCTCATGGTGAAGAGCTTCTTCCTAATATCCAGTCTGAATCTATTTCTAGCTTTGTTCTATTCCCCTTAATTCTGTCACTACATGTCAGTTAAGAAGTCCCTTCCCAGATTTCTTGTAGGCCCCTTTAAAATACTGAAAGATCACAGTAAGGTCACTTTCCTCTCTCCAAACTGAACAGCCCCAGCTCCATCAGTCTCTACTCTGATCATCCTCGTAGCCATTCTCTGGACACATTCCCACACATCCATATCCCTCTTGTAATAGGGGCTCCAAAACTGGAGGCAGTACTCCAAGAAAAAAACAGATGAAGTAAAATGGAAAGATAATTACTTAAAATAATGTATTAACTTCTGGATATACTTACCACCTGGTAGATACATAGTCTGTATAAGGTGGCTGAGACCTTAGTTCTCTTGCCAACCCAAAATCTGCTATTTTCACAAGCTCCGGTCCAATACAGAGAAGGTTTTCAGGCTTCATATCTCTATGAAAAAATCCTGTGGCAGAGCAAACAGAAAAGAATGGTAAATTGTGTCATCACTTTTCAGACAGCAACCTCTGACAGAGTAATCCAAAGGATGTTTTGCAAAAGCATAGCTTTTTGTTTTAACTCAACAGGAAAGAATAGTAACTTTCCCCCAAACAAGCACAAACACATTTTCCCTCCAGTGATTACAACACCAAGTGTCCTTAGAATTATGTAAGCTGTCATTAACGCACTAAAGAAAATGTATCAGCTATTGGGCCAATACCAAATAACAAACCAGTTTCAGAGTGCTTTGTCAGTTTTGGATAATGGAAAACTGAGCATCTGCCACAGTGACTCAATTTAGAGTTTCTTAAACGATTTTTAAACTACCTTATTTATCATCGTGACAACAATTTGCAGACATGGACATATGAAAGACAGCAAAATTCTCTTCAAGAATGCTAATATGTGTAATGCAGGCACAAAGTTTGTTGAATGCTTGCTGTTGTTTTGAGCACTTGCATACCTGGACAGCAGTTAAGTCATTCAGCTAATCAGTTCTGCTGTTTAACTGATACCAAAAAAAAAAAAAGTTATAAACCAATTTGATTGAAATTCACTTGCTGCCATAAAGGATTTGAGTTGTGCATACAGAAAGACAACCACTGCAGGAAGTAGCAGCTGAAATTATTACAGTGAGATGTACATGTTCAAGTTTATCATTCCCAAACCATTATGATCAAAACAAAATGCTAATTTGTAGTGTAAAAATGGCAGGTTTCCTTAAATTTTCATTTTCTCACTGATGCCATGTAGAAATGAGGAAGGAAAAGAGTACGTTAATAAGCAGAGAAGAGTACATGGTCTTGATCAGAAAGACATGAACTGGCAGTTCCTAGGTGGTCCCAACACAGAGAATTTTCATAGTTAATTAATAATCTTTGCCTGGATATAAAAAATAATAACCAATAATTAATTTTGCACAAATCCATAACAATGGTTTAAAAATGAACCAGAAATGGGTAAGAATAATCTTTATTAGAGATGCTGAGTAGCCTTTGCCAGGGATTTTTACTCATGTCATTACCGTGATTTACCTTATTTTCTAACAAAGGGCAACACAATTAAACTCCGGCATGAAACCTACCATGTTTATGGATAAAAGCTAGCCCTTGTAATATCTGATACATCATGTTTCTGATGACTGACTCGGGGAACAATTTGTTCCTGTAAAGAAAAGAGATAAACAACTTCATATAATTAAAGAAAAAAAAAAAACCAAAACCCAAAAAACAGTGTATCTTCAGAAACAAATGAAAAACAGACCTATCAGTTCCTGCACACCAAATAAGCCAGATGCAACAAGGCTTCATTTCAAATCTCACCTGTTGCCAAGCCTAAATATGACTAAGTGCTGCAGAGGGACTTCCCTGCAGTGAGGTTAATGATCCTGCCTCTCTGGAGAAGCTAATATTGGAGATAAGATGCAAGACAATGTCTGAAGGAAACATACATTCAAGGCAAAATAATTCAACAAAGAATAACATTGCTGAAAAGGCAGGCCCTATTCCAAAGTCCACTTTGCAAACCTTGGTAGGTACTGTTTGTCCAAGATTGCAACATCACACAATTAGTCCATATACAGATCTTCCTTACAAGCTTTCATGCATATGCATGCAGATGCTCATCCCCACCAAAAAGCAGAACGAAGATTGTTTATACAGTCCTTTAGACATTAAAGTGAAGGCTAATAAAGAACAAGACAGTAGCATTTGGAATTTCTTCCATGGCTCTACACACCAAAGACATGCAAAGTATCATGTCAACACCTGAGCAGACTGTTCTTTCCAAGAGCATTACATCATGCAATACTCTAATCCAGAGCAATGCAGAGTTCTACCCTCAGGTAAGCAGGTGCAGCAACTCCTGTTCACATCAATGGGGCTGCAAGGAGGGCCAAACCCAGAAATTCCAATGTGTTCTTCAAGCTAGCCTAAAAATCATTAGATAAAAGCATAAGGGGGCATTATTTGTTCTATGAAAAAGGTATACCTGTCCTTCATTAATTGATAAAGATTTTCCTTCATGTATTCAAACACAAAGTAAAGGTGATCATTTTCTCGTATGACCTCCTTCAACTTGATGACATTGGCATGATTCAGCTTCTTCAGAGACTGCAACAGAGCAAAATATGGTGTCAGGTAACTCCACAATGACCTTGATGCCTTACCAGACCTGTATTTTTAACACGTAAAAGGTTTCTAGCACTGAATTTACAGAACATCTCCATCTGATAGCCTGCATTTCCCTTGGCACCTGTTTTAAAGAATAAACCAGCATTTAAAAATTATTTTCAAACAAAAGCAGCAGCAATATTCAAAGTAGATTAAAGCTTCTATTTCTAGGAATTACATCATAGGTGGGGGGTAGAGATGAACACAACCCCCTAATTCTGTACAAGGAAAGACAGTTCTGAATCTGTAAGAGCTCTTGCTTACAGAACTGAATAAGAAAACACAATTTTCCTTTTTGTTATGAAACTTTCATGAACAAAGATTCTCTTACAGTTCTTCTTTCTGGAGATACTGATTATGGGCAATCTCCAGTAAATTAAACCTAAATTGAGGATATTCAACTCCTCAATTGAGTTTCATATCTATAGAAAATCTGATGTTCCAAGTATGGGGTGACTTGGAATTTAAACCCAGGATTTCAAGTGTTGGTCTTCCATTTGGCAAGCCAAAACTCCATTGCTCTCCAAATGCCTCAAATACAAGACAATAACTGGGCACACAGAAATAAATTTGCCAGTAAAATTAAACCCCAAGATAACAAAACACAAACACATACACAAAATCAATTCCTTTATCTTCTTTCAAGGACAAGGATCCTGGCTACAAGGTGTGGACACTGCTTGAGAACAGTGAGGTGTTCCACAGAGCAGCAGGAGCCCAAGGAGTGCCTGCGGCCCATGGTTATGTGGAATCTGACACTCCTCATTTAGAGAGTTCAGACTTTGGCCTTAAGCCTGGACATTGTAAATCATCATCTTCAAGCAAACCTGACCAGACACTTAAGTTTCAAATGTGGTGTGTTCACTG
Source organism: Psilopogon haemacephalus (assembly GCA_013396835.1). Lineage (NCBI taxonomy): Eukaryota > Metazoa > Chordata > Aves > Piciformes > Megalaimidae > Psilopogon > Psilopogon haemacephalus. The sequence goes on from VWZI01015226.1 coordinate 73,377, forward strand.
CTTTACCTTGACTTCTCTCAAATTCATACATTCATCCCATGAGTAGAACTTCCTTTTCATTCTGGAAGACAAACCCAAGAAAAAGTATTTTCATTGAAGGGCACAGAAAGCTTTTAGTGGAAAAAAAAAAAATCTAAATGCCATTTTCTGAATATAGCAGTAGCTGTATTTTTAACTCAACGTAAAACATTCTAGAACACCTTTCTAGAACACAATTTCAAACAAATTCAATTGCTAAAAATTTAAATGCTTGATGATTCATCACTGCTAACAGATTTTTAGAGAAGTAGTCAGGCATGAATCTCCAGGACAAGGGCAATGGACACAAACTAGAACACAGGAGCACAAGTTAACACCTAAGCACAAGTTAAAATTTCTTCATTTTGAGGGTGACAGAACACCAAATCTGGCTGGCCAGAGAGGCTGTGGAGTCCCTCTCTCTTTCAAGGTATTCAAAACCTGCCTGGACATCTTCCTCTGTGACTCACTCTAGAAGATCCTGCTCTAGCAAGGGGGGTTGGACTAAATCTGCTTTAGAGGTCACATCCAACCTCTACCAGTCTCTGACTCTGTGAACTGTACTTGTTTCATCTGGAGAAAAAATGCTCACTCTTTACAACTACCTGAAAGAAGGTTGGAGCATGCTGGGGGATCAGTCTCTCTTCCCAAGTAACAAGGGGTAGCATGAGAGCAAATGGCCTGAAGTTACACCACAAGAGATTTAGGTTGGATATTAGGGAAGATTTTTTCCCCAAAAAGGTTGTTAATCTCTGGAACAGTCTGCCTAGGGAAGCAGTGGAATCACTGCCTCTGGCAGCATTCAAAAACCATATAGATATTGTGCTGAGGGACACAGTTTAGTGGTGGACTTAGGAGGTGCTGGATTAACAGTTTCACTTGATGACCTTGGAGATCTTTTCCAGCCTTATTGATTCTTTGATTTTTTTTTTTCCCTATTCTACATGGATGGCAAATAAGAATAAAGTTAAAAGTGAAAACCTTTAAGCTTTCCTTTAGTGAATTCAGTTACATACCTCTTGATAGCCACAAGTTCTCCTGACTCATTGCTCTTCCCCATCAACACACTGCCATAGGTACCATCACCTAGTTGTTTGATGATTGTGTAACGATTCATTTTCCCTGAGACCCAGACAGCAAAAAATTCTCAATGTCTTCAGTTGTATTAATGGTTTCTGTGCTCTTTGTCTTGGAGAAGTCTTCTTCTGGACTGTTTTATGTTGGTGTAAGTCTTCTCATAATGGAGCAGGACATTCATTAGTCTCCTCTACATGCCTGCTACTTTGAGATCCAGATATAAAGTTCGTGAGTCTGAAGGGCACGGTCATCCCCATATAGGTCCTTAAAAACAAAACAGTGATGTAAATTTTAGTACTTTAGAAAAGAGACACTCTACTATTTGTATCTAACAAAACCAACCCCCAGATCTGTGTGTTCTTTAAATAGAACAATTCAGTATGTGTGGGGGGTGTTTATTGCAGCCTTTCAGTACTTAAAGGGTGCCTATAGGAAAGATGGGGGACAGACTTTTTAGCAGGGCCTGTTGTGACAAGGGGTGATGGCTTTAAACTAGAATAGGAGAGATTTAGACTGCATTTAAGAGTGGTGAAATACTGGCACAGGTTGCCCAGAGAGCTGGTGGATGCCCCATTCCTGGAAACATTCCAGGTCAAACTGGACAGGGCTCTAAACAAGCCAAGGTAAATGAAGATGTTCTTGCTCGCTGCTGAGCTGGCGTTGGACTAGATGACTTTTAAAAGGTCTCTTCCAAATCAAACCATTCTATGATTCTGCAACTAGTTCCCTTAAATCCTTCAAACCATAGAAGGTGCTTAGTCTGGGATAAGGTTTAGAGTAAGTAGATACTGAAGGGGCAAGAATACTGTCCTAATTCCCTAGAAACAGAGAAGTGTGGTTAAGGTTGATGTTCTCTGGACACCACAGAACTCATTATGCTTAATGTGCAGAGAGCAGCAGGTTCCTAACCTGCAAACAAGGCAAGGCTGAAGTTTGGGAAACAGGCAGAAGGATTCAAATTTTGCACCGGGTGCTACAGTAAATATGTCAGCCTTAATGCAAATCCTTATCCACACTTGAATTTGAACATGAGCTTTCATTAAATGCATCACTACCTATCACCTACACTTCAGATGAAGGCCAGTTCCCTGTGCACAAATCTTAATTCTAACCTGCCTACCAGACACAATCCTAAAACCTGAGGTTACAGCACTTATGCTTGAAAACTCACAAGAGTCATCCATGTGGGCCCAGGAAAGTCTAACCATCCATCACTGAAACACACATGCTTGAACACAAAGGCCCAGGAAAATCTTAACCATCCATCACTGTAACCCACATGCTTGAACACAAATCACTGACTGGTCACCAAATTTCCAGCATTATCTCTACCTGTCTGGAAATGCCAAAGAAAGCTCAAATCATCTGGCACCCAGTCAGCCTACCTCTACAAGAGATGCAGAATTCAGGATGCAATTACATAGTCTTTATGCCAGAATTAGCTACAGGCTGTCAAAAATAATTAAGGAACTCAAATTCAGTGAGTAAGAAGTCTCAGCCTGAGATTTAGTGATCTGGCAAAATTCAGCAAAATCAGAACTAGGGCTACAGGCACAGCCTGGAACACAGCAGATTCCACCTGAACCTGAGAAAAGACTTCTTTCCTATGAGGCACTGGAACACAATGCTTAGTGAGGTTGCAGAGTCTTCTTTGGAGAGATTCCAAACCTGCCAAATGCAATCCTATACAACCTGACCTAAGTTAACCTGCTTTAGCAGGTGTGCTGGACTAGATAATCTCCAGAGGTCCCTTCCAATCACCACCATTCTGTGATTCTCAACCTGCTGCTCACATATTTAATGCACCTCAGGATACTATTTGGCCTTCTTGGCCATTACTGGCTCATGGAGAACTTTGTCCACCAGCACTCCCAGGTCCCTCTCCCAGCAGGTCACCCTCTAACCTATACTGGTGCATGGGGTTATTGCTGCTCAGGTAAAGGACCCTACACTTGTAATCCACAGCATGATGGTGTGTCAGCCACTCCTCAGTTTTGTGACATCAGTCCACCTGAGAGTACACTGTCCCTTCTTCCAGGTCATTGGTCAAGATGAACAAGACTGGACCCTGGAGAACATTCATTCAGTAGTCAAGTAGAAGTGTTGAAACTGCTCTATGCAAATGCATGTTAACAAGTATGAAAACTATGTACCCCAACAACAATCTCTATGTACCATCATACACACTGCATTCCTTCACCACTACGGCAGCACACGCCAGGCCAATCCACTAATGACTCTCATGAAAAAGCTGTCTGGGTCACTTAGAGCTAATTAAAAAGGGCAAATAAGAGAACTCTTACAGTGAGACATCACCAACTGAAAACGAACCAAATGCAGTCAAAAAGGAGAAAATGACCATAGGTATCACAAGTGATTCCACCAATTCCTTGAGCAGCCTGTTCCCAGGCTTGACAACCCTTTCAGAGATTTTTTCCTAATAGCCAACCTAAACCTCTCCTGGTACACTTTGAGGGCATTTCTTGTCCTATTACTTGTTAACTGGGAGAAGAGACTGGCCCCCGCCTTGCTACAACCTCGTTTCAGGTAGCTGTAAAGAGTGAGTCTTCTCCAGGCTAAACAGTTACTTCAGCTGCTCCTCCTAGGCCTTGTACTCTAGACTCCTCAACACCTTTGTTGACCTTCTTTAGACCCACTTCAGCACTTCGATGTCCTCCTTGTAGTGAGAGCCCCAAAACTGAACACAGTGTTCAAGGTGTGGCCTCACCACTACTGAGGACAGGGGGACAATTCCCAATACAAGACTGGGTGCTGCTGGTCGTCTTGGCCACCTGGGGACATGCTTGCTCATATCTAGTCAGCTGCTAACTTCCTACATTCCCAGATCCTTTTCCATCATCAGGCAGTTTCCACTGTTTCCCTTGTTGAACCTCATACCATTGGCCTCAGCCTATAAAGCCCTTTTGTACAAACCTGGGAAAAAGTCAGGGCTCAGTCTAGCTTTGCTGGTTAATGCAAACCTCTGAAGTGACCTTTCCCATCCTAATGCTCGTATAATATTATTTCCTCAGCAATGTGAAACTCTAAAACGTTAAAACTGTCCTAATAGTCTGAAAAGAGAATTCCTACTGTAAACAGCAGCTTGTTTTATACTCTTCATGACACACTGCCCATAATCTCATCACACAGGATTAAAGAAGGATTAAAGCAAGGGACAAATAGAGGGCAAAACATAACAGCTCAAAAGAATCTAGCAATTTGTGTCAATTTAGAGAATCTGAAAGAGAGATACAGAATTTAAGCAATTTTTCACTTTTACTGCACCACTGGAGTTTTAAGCACTAGCAAGAAGTTTAGATGACTTTGGATGCCTGAATTACATTACAAAATTCAAGAAATTACTGCAAATTGTCTGTGTTTCTGCCGTACAAGTATCAGGCTTTACCAAAAGCTCTGTATTTGCATGCTGAACAGGCTGCTCCCAAATTAAAACACAAACTTGGATACATAACCCAATAAAGACCTCCCGTACCAAGAAGCAAAACATATACAAACTCATTTCACCACCAACCTGTTTGCAGTAACTGCTGAAAGCATCCAAGCCATTCACAGAGCACAGATGAGTCCTGGAAGCATTGAAATTGCTGCCACAAGAACCTTCTCTGGGGTGACCATGTAGTACTAAAGCTGAGAGTAATGAAGTCCCATGGCAGGTAGATCCAGTTCTCAAGATGAATCTATTAATCAAAGACTAGCAGTTATTTAAAAGATTGATTGCCAGCAAAAAGTTATCAATAAAATAGAACTATTTTGGTTGGGAATGACTTTTAAGACCACCCAAGTCTAAGCATTATCTACTTCTACCAAGTCTGGTGCTAAACCATGTTCCTCAGCAGCTCATCTGTGAATCTTTTAAACACCTGACAGCATGGCAAGCCAACCACCTCCCTGGGCAGCTGTTTTAGTGTTTCAGAACCTTTTCAGCTGAGAACTCTCTTCTAATATCCAATCCAAACCTTCCCTAGTGCAACGTGAGGCCATTTCATCTTATCCTATCCCTCGTTACTAGGAAAAAAAGATAACAAATCCCACCTCGCTACAACTTTCCAAGGACTTATAGAGAACAAAAAGGTCTCCCCTCAGGCTCCCTTGCTCCAGGCTAAGCAACTGCAGTTCCTTCAGCTGCTCCTCATAAGACCTGTCTCCAGATCTTTCACCAGCTTCACTGCCCTTCTCTGGACTCACTCCAGCACATCAGCAGCTGAACCCAGTACTCAAAGTGTGGTCACACTGGTGCTGAGTACAGTGGGCAACCACTTTTCTGGTCCTGCTTGTCACACTATTCATGATATAGGTCAAGATGCTGTTGACTTTCTCGGCCAGTATTGGCAATAAATAACCATACTTTCAATTAAACAGTCTTAAATAATTTTTAAGTGTCTCTTGGAAAGTCTAAGATGTTTCATTCACTTGCATCAGGCATTCAGGATGGGGCATAGAGAAGTAACTTCAATTTCATGTAAATATTGCCCTTTGTTTTGCTTCAAACAAAAACAGTCCATACCCACTTCTTCCGAATCAGCAGCGACCTGCCTGGATGCCAGCCAGGTTATCCCTGACCCCTGCCGTGAAATCTCTTCTTGCAATACAATAAGCAGTGTAAGGCAGCAATGGTTTCAGTGAGACCTGCTGCATAACTTTCAAGTCTCCAGCCTTAGATAGCATCCAGAGGTAATACAGACATCTTTCACTGTCTGCACACCACTCTAAGGTTCAATAAATGCCTGTTTCCACACAAATTTTAGCTTCATTAGATGCCATCCATCCATAACCCCGGTGTGAGCTCCCTTAACACACTCTCGTGATGGATAAAGGGGCGCGAAGTCTCCTCTCACTTACTGAGGCCACGGAACACGAAGCTGCCCAGCCTGGAAGTCTCACCCTGCTTCTCATCAATTAAAATTCACCTTCTCTCATTAACTCTTCAGGCTACCAGGGCTTCCCCTCGAGTCCAGAGCTCCTCATGGGAAGCCCACCAGTGACCGGGCCTGGGGGTGGGATAATAACCACTCAGAGGACTGCCGCCGGGCCCCTCCCAGTACAGCCTAAACCAGCAGCTCCTTCATGCCGGTGGGACCCCGGTGCCGGCCCCAGGAGACATGGACACCCGCTCAGGACGCCCACCACCCCGCAACGCGGCCGCCCACTCACTATGGCACTGCGGATGGTGGCGGCCGCCACCTGTTGCCTCCTCCTCCTCCTGCCGCCGCCGCCGGGCCGCTCTCCCGCGTCGCCGAGGCGACGGTGCCGGGCAAGCGGAGAGGCGGCAGGAGGAGCCTGCTGCGGGCCGCGCCCCTTTTGTAACCGTCAGGCGAGCGGCCGGGAGGGGAGGAGTCTTTGCGCGTGCACGGGCAGCGCGGGGGCGCACGGCTCTGCGCGCATGGCTCTGGGCACAGGGGCAGCGCACACAGGGGCGCTTGGCGCGCATGGCTCTGGGCACAGGGGCAGCGCGCACAGGGGCGCTTGGCGCGCACGGCTCTGCGCGCACGGGGCAGCGCGTACAGGGGCGCTTGGTGCGCACGGCTCTGGGCACAGGGGCAGCGCACACAGGGGCGCTTGGTGCGCACGGCTCTGAGCGCAGGGGGCAGCGCGTACAGGGGCGCTTGGTGCGCACGGCTCTGGGCACAGGGGCAGCGCACACAGGGGCGCTTGGCGCGCACGGCTCTGCGCGCACGGGGCAGCGCTTACAGGGGCGCTTGGTGCGCACGGCTCTGCTTGCGGGGGGCCGTGCGCACTGGGGCGCTTGGCGCGCATGCAGGTGTTGAGGGGGCCGTGTGCACCGGTGTGTGTGGATGCTTACATGGCAAGAGTGAGTGGCATTGGAACGGGCTGCCCGGAAAGGTGGTGGAGTCACCGACCCTGGAAGTGTTTGGTAAAGGAGACTGATGAGGCACTTAGCGCCGTGATTTAGTTAATTAGAAGGTGTTAGGTTGGACTCGCTGACTTCGGAGGTCTTTTCCAAGCTGGCTAATTCTGTGAGAGTGCCCAGGGGGCTGTGTGCGCAAGGCGGGGTTGGGTGTGCGCAGGGTGCGCATGTGGCCATGCGCGGTGCCCACCGACCCTGCCAGGTGGGGTTTGAGCGCGGAGCAGCAGATGGCAGGCGGTGAGTGAAGAGCAGAGCGGGGAGCGGCCACAAGTGTGAGAAAAGCAGTAAAGCAGCGCCCGGGCTGTGCGTGATTGCACGACCAATGTCACTTGTGTCCTGGAGATGGCACCACAGCACAGGAGATGATGGGGAGAGGCTCCTTGCTGTCCTTCATGGTGAGCGTGTATTAAAGAAAGCCACCGGCCAGGCCACCGCGTACAGAATACATCTCTGGAAACATTTTGGTTGAAAAGGACTTTCAAGATCTTAACAACTCTGGTGCTAAGCCAGGTCTCACAGCATCACATCTCAGTCGTTTAAACGCCACCAGGGGCAGTCATTTCAACCACCTCCCTGGGGAGCCTCTTCAGCATTAGAGAACCCTTCCAGTGAAGAAGATTGTTCTGATGTTCAGTTTAACCGGTGCGACTTGAGACTGTTTTCTCTCATTACTTGGAAGGAGAGACCAACCCCCAGCCTTTCAGGTAATTAGAGAGAAAACATCTCCCTTGAGCCTCCTTTCGTTGGACTAAACAACCCCAGTTCCCTCAGCCACTCCTCAGAAGGCCTCCAGATCCTTTGCCAGCTTCACAGGATCACAGGACGTTAGGGGTTTGAAGGGACCCAAGAAGATCATTGAGTCCAACCCCCCTGCCAGGGCAGGGCCATACAATCTACCTCAGGTCACAGAGGAACACATCCAGACAGGCCTTGAAAATCTCCAGAGAAGGAGACTCCGCAACCTCTCTGGGCAGCCTGTTCCTGTGCTCTGTCACCCTTGTGTTGAGGTGGAACCTCCTGTGCTGCAACTTACATGCATTGCTCCTTTCCTATCCCAGGGAGCAAGTGAACAGAGCCTGTCCCCCGCTCCTGACCAGCCCTCAGATATTTATAGACATTTATCAAATCCCTTCTAAGTCTCTTTTCCAAACTAAGCAGCCCCAGGTCTCTCAGCCCCTCCTCATAAGGCAGTGCCCTCCAGTCCCCTCATCATCCCTGTAGCCCTCCGCTGGACCTTCTCCAGCAGATCCCTGTCCCTCCTGAACTGGGGCGCCCAAAACTGAACACAGTATTCAAGATGGGGTCTCAGCAGGGTGGAGTAGAGGAGGAAGAGAACCTCCCTTGATCTGCTGGACACACTCTTCTTAATACACCCCAGGATCCCATTGGCCACAAGGGCACATTGCTGTCCCATGGTTAACTTGTTATCAACCAGGACTCCCAGGTCCTTTGCTGCCCTTCTCTGGACCCTCTCCAGGGTCTCCATGTCTTTCTTGTAGTGTAGGCCCCAAACTGAATCCAGTATCCCTGGGCCTGCTGGCCACATCATTCCTGATGCAGGCCAGGATGTTGTTGGCTGCCTTGGCCATCTGGGCACACTGCTGGGTCATCTTCAGCTGCCTGTCCACCACTACCTTGTGTCCTTTTCCTGCACTCAGCTTTCCATCACAGCAAGAGTGGTCAGGCATTGGAATAGGCTGCCCAGGGAGGTGGTTGAGTCCTTCGCTCTGGATGTGTTTAAAAGTTGTTTGGATGTGGTACTTGGTTTAGGGTACACCTGGTAGAGTAGGAGTATCAGTTGGACTTGGTGATCTTGAGGTTTTTTTCCAACCTGATTGTTTCTGTGATTCCTCCCCAAGCCTGTAGCATTGCATGGAGTGGAGTTGTGACTGTATCAGGTGTATGTGAGATCAATAGCTGTAATGAAGTCTGAAGGTGAGTTTGTTTGTTTGTTTTAACTTGCTATAAGAAATATTCATAATGCTGATGCAGGGGAAACTTTAAATGCTCTACGTACCACATATATATTTTTATTAGAAAAATATCCAGGAAGTTCTTTCTTGGTCCTTTGTTATCTTCATTTCTCCACTGTGTTAAAAAAGGCAAAACAAAAAAAAAAAAAAAAAAAAAAAAANAAAGACTTATTTTAAGCTTTAAGGGTCAACATTAATTTTTAATGGTTTGGAGAGTGATGGACAAAAAAAAAAAAGAACTCCCCAACACAGTGACTGCTGGTGGTTCTGTGGAGGGAAAGGTAGAAAATGGTTTGGAAGTTTAGATTCACTTCTGTGCCTCCAAGCTGGCAGCTCAGGCTTGCTGAGAAAAAGGGGAAGCTGTCATGATTCTATCTTTTATTTTTCCTGGTGTGGTAACTTTGTGATGGTTTAAGCCCTGGTGACAGATTAATTGCTTCTGCCTCAAGTCAACTGGGTGGAACGTGGGGCTATGGGAAGCGGTTTTCTGGAATCCAAAGGATTCAACCACTCACATGTAGTTTGCTGACATGGAAGTACAAGAAAACAACGTTATGTTTTCTGAAACAGAATATGCCCATTTCCTTTATTAAAATAAAAACACCAGAGGTACCTCCAGGTCAAATAAAGTTCAAAAGTGAGACTTGGACATGAGAAGGGAGAAGACACCATCACCCACAGAGGCAGAATTCCAGCAGAGGTTCAGCAGGAATTAATCATACGTAGCAGAGCATTTAACCATACACTCACCTTTAAAGAGGGGTTTAAACACTGTTGCATAGGTACATTACATGTATGGAAGTGTCTCTCCACTGTAAATGGTGCAGTGGTGGCCCTGTGACACTGTGATGTCCCCTACTTGCCTTTGTATCAGTTCTTGTCCCTCTCTTTAGCTTAAGCTTATTCCCTGCCTGCTCTCTGGTCCCAGCTATGGACTTCCTTCTTGTGTGGAGCTGCCACCAAACTTCCACAGTTAGCCTTCTGGTTACTCTCCTCAAGGGCTCTGGGTCTAAGTGAGGCTGCCTGGGATCTTTCAGGTCTTATTTGAAGCTTCCTGGGATCTTGCTGGCTTTTCATGCCTGAATGGTCCATGGCCTGTAAGACTCTTGTGAAACTGCAGTCCCTTCTCCAGGGAGATGAGAATGTGGAAGGGAGAGAAGCTACAGATGTTTTAATGGTTTTATCTGGGAATTTCTTATAACAATGATGATCTTTAAGGTCCTTTTCAACTTTAAACATATCGCTATCATGTGTTTTGTAGTCTAATTACAGTCAATTCTAAGATATCTGGCACAAGCAAGGAGTCTGATGTTCAAATAATTTCAGTAGTGTTTTTGTGCATGTGCAACATAGAATCGGTTTAGTTAGAAGATAATTTAATCGAGTCCTATCTCTAACCCATCACTGCCAGGTCCCTACCAAACTCTCAGAACCATATCTACACCTCTCTTAAATCCCTCTAGGGATGAGGACTCCACCCCTGCCTTGGGCAGCCTGTTCCAGTGCTTGACAGCTCCTTCAGAGATGGCATTTTCCCTAATATCCAACCAGAACCTCTCCCCTGGTGCAACTTGAGGCTGCTTCCTCTTGTCTTATTGCCTGTTCCTTGAGAGAAGACCACCTTCTTTCAGGTAGTTGTAGAGAGCAGGAAGGTCTCCCAGCACTTAAGTCTGAATTCTGTTACCGGAACCTTGTGTCTGTCAGTTGTTGGCAGGTTTGGTAATGTTTCCCAACATTTCAGGTGCATGAATTCAAAGAGGCTGTAGACAGAACTTGCCAGTATTTAAGGCAAACTCTAGCATGGTTGCAGGACAAGCCCTGTGACCCAGTCACTTAACACTTAATTTTGTCATAAAGACAGCAGAGAGGTATTGTGCTATGCTCTTGATGTGAACCAAGAAATCAAAGGCAAGGCAATGGTTTGGAACAGAGACCCAGGAGCTGCAGCAAAGTTTGTGAGCCTTGCAAAAGGATCTGCAAGAACATCCTCAAGCACCTGCTTCCCTGCTCATTTTACACAGTAACACAAGCAGAGCCACTGCTAATTTTCTGTTGAAAGAATCTTCTTTGGTCGTTGAAGGTGTTGATGCTTTGCTCAAATGCCACCCTAAGTACCTGAAACTGGCTTCTCCATCACAACCGCCATTGCAAGCACTATTACAGCTGGTAGGAGTTGGGTAAGTTTCATTTGGTTTCTGTTTGAATGAGTCTGAAACAAATGAAGGATGTTTCTCTTGTTATCCAGACATGGACACCACCATACACTGATGTCATCACTTCTCAGGCAGAGAGCTTTTAACAAACCTGGACTAACTTTGCTTTGGATGTTGTGAGGAACTATTGCAACGTTAAATGTCTTCATTTTCCCTGTTTTATCTACATATGACTGCTACTAATAAGGGTGTGAATGAGATGAACACCCTAAATGCATCTCTAAAACTGCACTGGGCATCCTGCTATATGGTACCTCTCAAGAAATCATAGGATCATAGAATCATAGAATGGTCTAGGTTGGAAGAGACCTCAAAGATCATCCAGTTCCAATCCCCCACCACAGGCAGGGACACCTCCCACTAGATCAGGACGCTCAAGACCTCATCCAGCCTGGCCTTGAACACATCCAGGGAGGGAGCAGACACAACCTCCCTGGGCAACCTGTTCCAGTGCCTCACCACCCTCACTGTGAAGAATTTCTTCCTAAGATCCCGTTCAAATCTTCCCTCTGCCAATTTGAACCCATTCCCCCTCGTCCTGTCATTACAAGACCTTGTGAACAGGTCTTGTGATCTACTTTTGTGAATTAGAGTATCTCAGTTGTATTAGGATAGCTTCCTCCCAAAATACACAAAGAAAACCCCTAGAAATCCAGGAAAAAATCCTGGAAAGCCTCCAAGAATAAACAACCTCCAGTCTCAAAAACAATATTCTGCTCTGTTGCATCATTTATGTCTGTAGAGCAGCTCTGGTTTCTACCTATTGAGCTTGGAGGAACACATCTTTGCCTTTAGAGATAAATGTACCCCCAAACAAGGATATAAAATCCTTCAAGCTCAGCAAGCCTAAAGGAGGCATGTTTCTTTAGGCCTTGTTTGTAGCATTTAGCATGTTTGAAAAGCTCAGAGGTAACCTGCTTTTGAAAGAGGAGTTTGGGCCAAGAAACTTCCAAGGGGGAAGGTTTTCAAGCTGAAGGAGAGTGGGTTTAGACTGGATCTTAGGAAGAAGTTCGTCAGCATGAGGGTGTTGATACTGGAACAGGTTGCCTAGGGCAGGTTATGGATGCCTCTTCTCTAGAGATGTTTAAGGCCAGGTTGGATGAGGCCTTGAGAAACCAAGTCTAGTTGAGAGGTGTCCCTGCAGGGGAGTTGGAATAGATGATCTCTGAGGTCCCTTCAAATCTAAGCCATTCTATGATTCCATGAATTATTCAGCCTCGCAGAGTATCTTTGGCAAGACTGAGTGGGCACACATGTCCATGGAGCAGGACAGTATGCCAGGCTTTGTCTTCCCAGCAAGAGGAGATGGGATCACAAAATGATGCCCACTTGCAGTTGGACCCATCTGTGATATATGGCTGCCATCGGTGGCCTCTTGTCTCCATGAGGTTTTCCTTCAATAATCAGGCTTTTAAACTTGACTATTAAGAGGCTACTGGTTTGAGACCTAGAGCAGTTTCTGCATGGGGACAGGTGGTACTTCACCACACAGTAGGGCCCTTGTTGTTCATATGAAGTGGGAGATGCAGGTGGCCAAACTCTAAAAATGCCTTTTCTCCCCCTCCCTCTGTGACTCTGCCATAGCAGTTGGAATTTGTTAGATGATGACGTCTGCTGCAGCACAGGATGCGGGCTGACGAGGGGCTCCTCTCATGTGCTTGAGGTAGGACCAGAAACCATGCTTGAAGGGGATGATTAATGGAAGAGGAGCTACTTAGGGACCTGAGGCAGCACATCTTTCTTCAGGATGCTGCTTTGCTCAAGAAACATGCTTTTAGTCAGTCCTGCAGCGATGTAAACCAACAAAGAGGCTTTCAAAGTCAGCTTTTTTTTTTGTTACAGCAGCTCATGTTGCCTTTATATTTATATACTTTGGAGAGAAAGCTATGTACAGCACTCGACATGCTCCATCTCATCTTTTAGCTGAAAAAGGTAACGTGCAGATATCTTGTCTGGGACACTCAGGCATGAAAAGGAGCAAGTGAAAAGAGACTGAGATGATCTTTAGAGTGGTTTTATTTGTTTCAGGGCTACAAATGATGTCGTGAGGTAATTGCTACCAGAGCCTTTTACTGTGCTTAGACAGCTGGATTTTACAAGTCCAAAAAGTTGCATCTTAACACAACTGGCTGTATTTTCTTAATTGATGTACAAAGTTCTGCTTTAAAGGCTGTGTTTGAGAGCATAGCATGAAGATGTAAGTATTCAGCTACAGAGACAAGTTTTGTACCAGCAGTATCAACAGAAAAAACCTCTGCAGCTTGTCTAAGTGTTTTAGTACACTTGAAGCTTGAGATGTGTTCATCTAGCTGCCCTAAAATCAACAGAAAACAGAACAACCTACAGCTTTGACAGTTTCTGTGATATTTGCATCCTCTCTGGATCACAGAATTAAGCAGGTTGGAAAAGACCTCTGAGATCAGGTCCAACCTATCACCTAACCTTTCTAATTAATTAAACCATGGCACTAAGTGCCTCATCCAGTCTGCTTTTAAACACCTCCAGCAATGGTAACTCCATCACCTCCCTGGGCAGCCCATTCCAATACCAATCATTCTTCCTGTGAAGAACTTTTTCCTAATGTCCAGCCTAAACCCGCCCTGGCACAGTTTGAGACAGTGTCCTCTTGTTCTGTCACCATGTGCCTGGGAGAAGAGACCAACCCCTGCCTGGCTAGAACCTTCTTTCAGGTTTCTTTTAAACTTAAAAGGCTGTAAGTCTTAAAAGTCTACACACAAAATGCCTCAGTATGATTTGGAGTGTGAATTTAAAATATCACAGTTCTCCACATTCAGGGCAGTTTTCCATATTCTTAAACCCCCAAACTTTGCATCAGCCATTCTGGGTGGCAGCTTGGGGGTGGGATGATTTTTTTCTTTCTCTCCCTCTTTTTTTTTTTTTTAATTCATTCTATGGGGTAATTATCAACCTGGTGTTGCCGACTTGAACTTTATCTTGTCAGTGAGTTAAAACACTAAGTAGAAGAGTGGCATAAGAATTTAACAAAGCCAAGAGAGGTACATAATGAACATCCTAAAAGCCATGACAAGCATGCTGCTCATCTTTTTTTTTTTGGTTGTTTTCTTTTTGTATGTATGTGTGTGTGTGTCTGTGAATTCCAGCTTCCTATGGTTTGGATTTTTAAAATGCTGCTCAATCCACCTCTGAAACAGGACACAGCTAAATTCCTGTACAGGTCAAATTCACAGATCAGGCTGCACATGTGTTTTCATCTAAATATGAGAAGGAAGAAAATAAACTACCCCAGAAATCATGATTTTAAAATCTCAGGTGTCTGTAACACTTTGCGAGTAAGATTTGTTTGGTAATTGTGTTACAAGGTAGCTGCTGGCATTGATTGAGGTGGTGCTTTGGTTTTAACTATGATTTCACGTGTTTATTGAAAGGGTACAGTAACATACAATTATTCAAAACATAGCAAAAATATACATAAACCAGAGTTTAATATTAGAGTGCCCATAAAGTTAAAGGTACTTGGGTACCAATAATAATAGCGAGAATAAGTTTGTAACCCTCATCAATCCTCTCTCTCTACATGACTGTCTTGCTCAGCAAACAGTTTGGGTACAGGTTCCATTCTCTAGTTGTAGACAGCTTTCACAACATTGCTGTGTAACAGAGGGATCATTACTTGGTGGGAGATAGGATTATTTAAAAATTAATATTGTTTATTAATTTTGATACTCAGAACTCTCACCACCCCACCCAGTGCTGGGCCTGCTTGTCGGGGCATGCCTGAGCCTTCTTGCCTTTAGATCAAGTGTTGGGGCAGGTTAGTGAGGCTCTATCAGGGCTTCTTGCACAGGAAGGCTGGACAGCCTGTACTTCTGATGCAGGGGCATCAAAGAAACCACATGAAGTCAGCATGTAGATGTCTTCATTCCTCAGTTCAGAGAAACCCAACTGAGCAGGCAAATGGGACCATTCAGGTGAATTATTCTGCAAATTACTTTGCTTGCTTTTATTTCTTTCATTTCCCATGATTTCTTGCAGTTGACTAGAATGTATAGTCACCTTCCTTCACTTTTACCATTACCTGGAAGGCATTCTCTTTCTTACAAGGTGGAGTGTTTTCTGTCAAAGCTTGAGGTATGCGTCAGAGTTGTGGCCATAAGTGGATCACACCTCCACCACAAAAGGTTAACATCTTCCAGAGGTGTGACTCTATGTGTGTTTGGGGTTCAGCTCCTTCTGCCATTTTAGAGATTAAGTGGGACTTGTTTGAGAAATGAGTTAGAGAAATGCTTTTCACTCATCACAGCTCCAGCTAGGCACTTTTGGAGGATAAGCTGTGGTGACGTACTGCTTCCTCGCTCTCTCCTCAAATCCATGATCACTGTATTTAGCAGGCATGAGAATGTGTTATTCCAGTTTGCATTTATTCACCATTTAGGCAACGTTTAGTCAGTATTCAGCACTTTCAAACCTTAAGGTCTGACCTTCATGCTCAACATAGCTGTTCCCCAGTGGTGGTGGCCCATACCGATAGGTCTCCACAGTCTCAGATGGTTTGGACTTTGTGGGGACTGGGTCATGCTGGTAGAGTAATGCTGATTTTATCATCCCAAAGTCTTCCTGTATCTTCATCCCTGAATAGACAGCGCCCGAGATGTTTTCTGCCACGTGGGTATAGCTCTGCAGATTTTTCATGTCACAGAGGTCATCATTGTATTTTAGTGTGGACGGCTTGTAGGCTTGGTAGGACACCTTGGTGGTCGTTGTGATAACTGTTTGCAGTGGTGGGGCTATGGGAGAGGGGCTGGGACCATACCTACAGGCATAGTCCCCACTATAGTAAGGGTGGTTGGTGGTTGTTTGCATTTGTCCGTAGTCACTCCGGTCTCCACTGCTGGATTTCCCCCATGCTGGTTTCAGTCCATAATGTCTGCCGGGATTATCAAAGCTCTTATCGTGGGTGGTCACAGCATTGCAGTGAGATCCATTTAAAGTGAGGGGGTCTGCATCAACAGGAGGACTTGCCAGATCTTTGTAAAATGTTGAATAAGGGCTGGAGCTTATAAAGGTAGGAACTCCAAACTCGTAGCTGCATGGCTTGGGCATGTAGATTCGTGGATTGGGGCACTTGGGGTATGGTGATAGCTGGTCCTCTTGGAAGCTTGCTGAGTCATAAGGTGCTTTGTAGAGGTCACTATTCTGCAGTGATGGGTAAGACTGGGCTGGAACTGGGAAACTGGTGTCTGTGATGATCCCGACCCTTTCCGGACCATCCATACAGGGCAGACTCTGTAAGTTATTGGCGTAACCACCGCTGTCGTGGTACCTTCCTGCCTGGCAAAGAGAAGTAGATGTTTGAGATTCTGGAATCAATGCCACCTGCACACAAATGTACATCTCAACACTTGCATTATTGCTTCAAGCCCCATATGAACAAATGTAAGGCAGCATAAAGCTTTGTTTTATACTGTGATCGCTGGTTCATGCTTGTGACACATTAACTGCCCAATGGCTTTGGCTTACCTCTAAGTTTAGAGGTCTCTTTTTCTGTGCATGGTGGAAAGAGGACATTTGCTTCTTAATTGCACTTCGTCTTGCCTCTGCCTCCAATTTACTTTCTGGCCTGGGGTGGTCATGGACTCCTTTAGCCTAAATTAGGATTAACAAAGAATTAGATGTGCCTGGAAAGAGTAAGAAAAGAGAAAATGCAGTAAGTAGAACGAGAGGGAGCCCCAGCGTGGTTTGGCACAAGAGAAGAGGAGGGAGAAGCTAAGTAACAAGAAAGGATTAAATGTAAAATAAAATAAATTGTAATCTGCAGGTAGATAGATGGAGAAAGTCGGGGAAAAGTCAGTGGAGGCTGCTGACCTGATGGAGGAGCAAAGGTGTTAGTGATGTTTATGGCATGCAGAAGTAACTAACTAGAACCAAGGGGAAAAAAATACTATAAATTTAGTTTGCTTGGTTTCCTGCAAAACTGGATCTCAGTTCTGCTTTGTAACAGGCAGCATTAAAACAGTACAGACGGACTCAGTGCTACACAAAGAAAAAAAGGGGGAGAAGGGGAAATATCTTTATATACATAGATATGACTTATATACAGGTGATGTAATTTATATTTGTGCACATAATTTATGAATGTGCTTTACCTGGAAAAATATTGCTTTGCCATCAAGCCTCCAGAAGTTAGTGACTGGGTAGCCACTGTGTCCTCGGCAAGGAATCAGCTCAAGGGCAGAGTTACAGTTTGGGCATGCTTTCTCTGTGAACAGAAGTGAAGAAACCAATAAAGACACTGGGCAAAGGTGGCATTGCTGTCTGAGACTAATCAGAGCTTTAGAACGATATGGTAAGCCTTCACAGAAGTTCAGATTAAAATATCATGTTCAAGGAAATGCAACAGACTAATAAGCACAACCAAGTGAGATGAAAAAGAGTTGCATACTTGATGTAAAAGATTTCTTCCTCATAGCTAGTTTGAATGTCTCATCTTTTAGTCAACTCATTAACATTTACACTAAGCTGGTGAAACGCTGGCACAGGTTGCCCAGAGGGGTGGTAGATACTCCATCCCTGGAAACCAATTTGGACCAGGGTGTGAGCAACCTGATCTAATGGCAGGGGGGTTGGAACTAGATGATCCTTGTGGTCCCTTCCAACCCTGACTTATTCTATGATTCTAATTGAAGATGTCCCTGCTCATTGTAAGAGAGTTGGACTAGATGACCTTTAAAGGTCCTTTCCAACTCAAACGATGCTGATTCTTGTAGTGCATGTAATTAGAGGATTTTGACTCCATTTCCCCTGAAGTATTTAGAGACAGGCATTAATAAAGTTTGGAAATACATGCATTTGTCACAGTCTTGGCAATTATGCCTTAGTCTTCACACAAGTAAAGCTGCAGACTAAGGCATAAATTAGAAGGCATAGTTTAGAAGTCAAACCCAGCTGCAAGAGATGGGGTCCTTTGGGTATCCCATCTGCCTTAGGGTCCTGCTCACTTTGTTGCTTCTGACGAGCCTTGTCACATATGGCAGGGCGAAGCTGGAGCCGGGCACCACTAGGCAATGCACAGCTCCTGGCACAAACCACCACCCCCAGGCAGGACTTCTTGAGGATTTGGCAGTTGTGGTTGTTGGTGTTGCGCATGGCCCAGCCGCTGAGGTGTCTCTGCGCATTCTTCTCCTCGCTGGAGTAGATGAAGCGCACGTAGCCATCAGGCCATTCCTGGAAGCTATCAAAGTGCTTGTGCTCCTGTAGTAGGGAAAGCAGGGGTAGGGTGGTAGGGCAGCAAGGAAGAGAGCAAGAGAATGCTGTCAGAATGTTGCAACGTGATGATTTTGTCCTGTTACAAAATACCTAAGAGGGAAAGTGGACTTTTTCTGTGACCACCCAAACAACTGACAAAAACCCAAACTGAAATAGCAGCTCTGTAAAAGGTGACAGCCTGAGCTTCCATGCCACAAGAGTGCTGGTACTCAGCACTATGAGGCTGCACCTTGCACACTGGGTTCAGTTTTGGGCCCCTCAATACAAGAAGAACATTGAGGTGCTGGAGCAGGCCATTGAAGGGCTGTGAAGAGTCCTGTAAGAAGTGGCTGAAGGAACTGGTGCTTGTTTAGCCTAGAGATCAGGTAGTCGAAGACAGTGAGAAACTCTCCACTCAGCTTCCTTAAGATATACTGTAGTGAGATGGAGTTCAATCAATTGAACTCTAAAATGGGGGGGAAAAAAAAGTGAATTAAAAAAAAAAGGGCATTTGGAGCTCACAGCTAGAGGAAAGTGGAGCGCTCATTCACAATAAAACGTCACAAACTGGTGAAATATTTAGATAACTTGAATTACAGCAACAGAAAATCTACCCCAGCTTCTTCTCAAATTTCTTTAAATGAGGATTGAGGGAGAAAGAAACAAGTGGACAGCAGAGCTAAAGATGGGCTTAGCAGTTCACACACAGCTATCCAAAGCTCTGCATCAAATCCATATTTTTATTACAAGCTATTTTGTAAGGACTCCCACAGCCCATCCAGACGCCCAGAATTCTATTTGATAGGCTGTGAGAGAAGTAAAGCAGCTATGAGTTGAAGCTTTGCTCAGAGGAGAGGTTTTCCCTCTAGCACTGACACTCGCCATGCATTTTTCCACCACAGCATTTCCCCCCCACTCCCCGGTACCTGTGGCAGTTTTGGGTCATTGATGTCCCAGGTGAGCTTCATGCTGGGGGCAGCTGCAGGTAGCAAGTCTGGGATATTTATGTTAGTGGGGCGGTCCCAGGGCAGCTGGTACTGCCCTGCCTGTGGGGCTGGCTGGGACCCCCCCCCACCGAGGTGGGCAGAGTCTGTTCCACCAGCCTAGTCCTCCTCCCCTTCAATTACCTGGAGATGGGGGGCAGCCAACAGGAGGAAGTTTCACTGGAATCCACCTCCTCAGCACCAGAGGCTGTGACCTTTGCAGATTTGAGCAATGTCTGGAAGTATAATCCAGGAGAGGGACTCAGTCCCTTTTCATGATACAAATAGGGATACTGTTTGCCTTCTTGGCCACAGGCTGGCTTGCATTCAGCTAGCTCACAATCAACACGTCCATCAGACAGCTTTCCAGCCACTGCTCCCCAAGCCTGTGGCATTGCATGGGGTTGTTGTGACCCAATAGGTGCAGTCCAGGGCAGGTGCCAACTTTTGCTTCTCATTTGAGTTTCAAGCACAACTCAATGCTGCCTTCAGCTTTAAAAGCCTCAGGAGCAAGTCAAAGGCACTGTACACATACACCTGCTCTCTAGATCCAGACGTAAACACTTTAACAGTTACTAATTGCATTCTCTCTTCAGCTGTGCTTCATGGCAGAATTGCAAACACAAAGCCAGAGTCAGAACCATCTCATCGATTAATATCTTTTAACTTATTAAACGTACAAGTCATATTTTTCATCCCATCTTCTTTTAGAAAAAAAATTAATAAATGGCCTTTTATGAAGGGAAGACTCCACTTTATGTCTTAAAAAAAAAAAAGGCAAAGCATGTGTAATATTAAAGAGATTGAGTTACTGAATGTTTAGTGCTGCTGTAATCCTTTAAATAATGCCACCTGTTCTGAAATATTTATCTCATCCATTTCCACCTGTCCTGAAAAGTTTACTGAACTTCTCTTTCAGTTTTACAAAATAATAAATAAGAAAGCACTGGCTATGACCTTCTTCCCCCACCTAGGAAGCAGCCCTCTCCAGGCTGCTGGTCTCCTCTTTTGTATCCCCCTGCACCAGCCAAATGTTAAATGCCATCACCTGAGAGTGTGGAGTGGAAGGAAACCCTTCCAGGTGTAGCTTTTTAGTGCAGGAGCAAAGGTGTTTTGGGGGATTTTTTTTTTTTTTTTTTTTTTTTTAAAAATTAAAACCTTTATTTTCTCTCACATGCCAGAGTTTGGGGCAGGGGTGTGTGAAGGGGTTGCTTGGAAGTATTAGGTGTCTCTGCTTTGCCTTAAGTGAGTAGAAAACCTCGCCATAGTTGTGAGGAGGGGGTGAAGGATTTCCAGCACCTTTCTCCCACCACAGAGCTGGAACCTGGAGTTTCTTACACTGCTTCCAGCCATGGCCAAGGTAAGCAGTGCTTCTGGAAAGTGGTGGTTGGGCTTGGAAGGGCAGGGATGCGCACTGTGGCCCTCCCCACATGCACACTTCTCCCCAGAGGTTACCTGTGGGGCTTTACACTGTGGCTTTAGAAGCACAGAGTGACTTTGAAAATTTCCTTAAGGAACAAGGGAAAAAATAAAAAGGTTTTTTTTTTTTTTTTTTTGAGAGAAAGAGTAAGTAATCATCAGTTTTGGGCAGAAAAAGTGAGATATTCTGTTTCTTCTCTCTCCCTTTTTAAAGGAAGAAAATAGTGAAAAATGGAATAGAGAGGTGAATGGCAACGTGGAAGCCAGAACAGAAGATTATGTAAATACATTTTAAGTACATTCTTATCTTTATCTTACAAATAATGATGCATAAAGATAGAGTCTTAAATGAGTACGGTTTACTTAGGATTTTTTTCAGTAATTTAGTGTAACTTGGGAAATGCAGCAGAGTCCTTAATCTTTTCCTAAGTGGGAAGGAATGATTGTAATAGTTGTGAGACAGGTAAGAATTGCAAGCAGTGTACTAAAGAGTTTCTTTGATCAGCGTCCTTTAACATTATGCAGCTGCAAAGATCTTGTCTCTTTTGGAGGTTAAGGCTGATATTTCACCTTCAGCTGTAACAGTGAAGTGGAAGTAGGGAAACAAAGAAAGTAAAAGCAAATAAAAAGCTTTCAACGTTAACAGCACTGCAAGTGTTTTCTCGTAAGCAGTGCTGCAACCATTTAAATGCTTGCTCCTTTTGCTTGCTGGGTTGCTCACTTCCCCTCCCTCTGCAGCTCGAATCACTTCTTACTGAGGCTTTTAAGGGGAAAGGATTTCAGAAAATAAGTGACTTGGTTCAAGAGAGGGAAATAGAGCCTCCCCAAAAATACAGCCAATCTCTCCTCGGCCAGCTTGACAAAACACTGAGAAGGGTGAGTAGCAGTTTATTTAATTTTAAAGCTTATTTACTCTTAATGTTCATCTCTCTGGGTATCAGAGTAATGAAACCCAGTACTCTGTGTGTCTGCAGGAGATGGACAAGAATGAATTCCAGAACGTTTCACTTCTGCTGAAATGCATTCAGGTCTACTTTAAAACTGATCTTCAGGAAGGGACAAGTTTGTTTGTTGAGCAAGGATTGGTCAAAAAGATGAGTATAATACTGTATACAAATTACTAATGTGATTTAAAGTTGCTTATGTTGGGAAAAGGACTCCCAAAAAGTGAGAATTAGATGATGGCTTGTTGGCCATGCAGGAGCTAAACATTTTGTTCATGTATTGCATGGCCTCTGTGGGGAAATAGTCATACTTTCGTCGTGTAACTTTCAGTGCAGCAGCTAACATTGAAAATAGCTTTGTGGGGTTGCTTTTTAAGCTGTCAGTGGAAGCACAGGATGAGCTCTGAGGAGTCCCATCTGTGAAACACTATAGAAATTCTAACGCGTTGTAATTGCTACAACAAAACACTATTTTAATAGTAAGGTTGGAGTCATAGAATCAGTTAGGCTGGAAAAGAGCCTTGAGATGGAGTCCAAACTTTTGGGATTTTTTTTATAATTTAAGACTTGGCTTGACTCTTTGTGAATGTCCCCTTTCAGGTGCACAGTAAACCAGTACTTAATCTGCAATTGCATTTTATCTGCTTGCATTTTATTGTGCACAATGGCACAGTAACGACTTCAGCTCCCAACGCACACCTGAGCTGAAGACAAATAATACCTGGATTGAGCATAACTAGAATGGAATAGTTAACACTTGCTCTCAGTAAGCACAGTTGCACAAAGGACTCCTTGGTCCAGAATATTGTAATTTTGCTCTTTACCTTTTTTTCAGTAGCTCAAAATTCCTGTGTGGAGAGATTAATAATAAAGCTTCACTTTATTAAGCTCTATACCCCCAGTGAGCCACACTCTTCTTGTTAGACTTGAGGGTGTGGTGTGGTAAAAAACAACATGAAGTATTAAAATGATGGCTTTGGAAAAGTTTGGTGTATTTTGAAAACATTATGTCACTGTGAATTGATATTCTCCAAGTGTTTCCTTAGGCATTATGATGGTACTAGGAGCATGCCTTGTGTCCAGGAGATCCTGAACACCCTAAGTGTGTGCTTAAATGAGAAAGGAGGACCAAGTGAGGCTTGGTAGGGAAAGGGAGGATAAGTCCTGCTTGTGGCACTTTGTGTCATAGGAAAATCTGAGCTCCCTAACATTATGTAGCTTTTGATACAGTACATTATCTGTGCATAAGGTTTCCTGCAACTGTGTCTAGTTTAAGGATTATTAGCTGCATTATTTCCAGGTTTTAACTGATTTTTTTTTTTTTAACTTTTACCTGGTGTCTTGGTTTGAAAGAGCAAGAGATTTTGTGGTCCTCATGGATGTGAATGAGAATGCACATTTAATGCTACTTCTGGAAGACTTCTTTGACTCTGCGATGGTATGTGTGTGCATTAAGGGATCAGAAAGGTTGTCATTACTGGATAAGAAGTTCACAGTTTTCTATTAAATAATTGGGCAGCCCTTGTGCCCTAGGACAAAGTTTGGGATGCAGCTTAGAGGGTGCAGACACCAGGAGCTTGCTCTGGGCTGATGTTAGGCTGAATTTTGAAGCGTCTGGGAGAAACTGCTGCAGGGCTGTACAGGGCTGCAGTGTTCTCTCATTTTCTAACTGAAGCCAAATGCTTATTTTTTGCAGGAAAATGTGAAAGAATTTCTCATGCACTTTTTAATGCAGGTGTTTGTGCTGAAGCTCTTTTTAATCACCCAAGTTACTAAGCTGCACCTGATGTTGGCTGAGGTGCTCCTAGTGATTTATTTCTATGGCTGTTTGAAACAGCTAATTTAAGGAATAATCTTAGCTCCTTACAATTCTTCCCCGCCCGCCCCCCCTCCTACATTTAAATATTGGTAACTTTAAAGGAGGCCTAGTGATGTAAATTTGCAGTAGGAAGAATGCTTTAAGTTTTTTTCCTCAAGATATGTTCCCCAGTCTTGTTTGCAGCTTATTGAAACTGTGTTGCTTTGTGCATTTGAATACTTATGGCCCTCTAGGAAACTGGATAAAAGATGTTTGAGCAAAGTCACATTGAAGTGATGTGACATACTCTGTTTACTTTTAAAAATTTGATTTCTTGTTCTTCCTGGTTCATTTTTTTCCACATCCTTTCACTGTAGAGAATGAAATGACGTGGTGTTTAATTTTCTTCAAGGTACTTCTAACACTCTTCAGATATAATATGTAGTGTGAAAATGTAAAATGTCTTCTTACATAGGCACATATATGCAGCAAAAGTGGTGAAGCAATGCCATGATGTGGGTTTTCCAGGGAACCTGAGGGCTGCTGGGATCCCTGAGGGAAGTGGGTGCTCTGCTACCTTTACTCTCCCTGTCTAATGCTGACCTGTATGGTCGAGGTGACCAGATGTGACATAAGCTGCATAGGGTGGCCCTGCTTTCCCTGATGTGGGTACAGTAATGTTTTATGCTGCTTAGCCCCTGAAAATTGTGGTGGTAAGGGTGTAAACACCTCGGCACTTTGAGTACTGCTTCTCTTCAGTTCTAGTGTGTTAATGAAAGCTACCTTTTTTTTCTTTCCCATCAGGTCATTTCCAGGTGCAGTAATGAAGGTCAGTAATTACTTTTGCTTGTTTCTTCGTTTTTTTTTTTTTCCTTTTCTCTTTTGAGCCATTGATACATTGAGCATGTCTTAATTCTGCTTGAATTCTCTTCTTCCCTCCACTCCCTATCGCCTTCTCTCAGCACTATTTTCTTCCATCTCTGCTGATCTCACTGCAGTAAATTTTCATTAACAGTTATATCAGAGCACAAAACTGCTTATCTTCACTTGTTTTGAATATGATGGAGGGAAAAAAAAAATCTACTTGTGATATCTTGTTTAACTTCCCAGTATTGAGCGCTTCAGCTGGTCAGTTTAAGTGTGCTTGTGAAAGGAGTTTGGGCTACAGAATCAGTTTGACTTAGTTGGATTCTTCCAACCAAAATGCTTGAATGATTGTATGATTTGCTTCAGCACATCTATTCATGCAGGCTTCAGATGCAACCAGGAGGAGGCAGAGGGATATCTCTCTGCCTCATTCATTTTAGCAGCAAAATTTTCACCTGTGGCTGCAGCAGGCTTTCTGTGAAGGCATGGCTTGAGGTACTTGCATAAAGAGCAAGTACCTGTGTGTGCAGACACCTACTCTCATGAATCATGTGAAAGTTAAAAAGCATTACATTGTGGGCTGGATAATTTGAGTTTGTTCATCCTTTTAGCTTATTCTAGTGGGAGCAGAGCAGGCAGGAGCATTTTCTGGGTAATCGTCTCCTGGTTTACTCTGTTGACTTTGCCAAAAGACTTATCTCCTGTGGTTAGTAAGTAGCTACTCCTTTCTGTACTTACTTTAACTGCTGACCTGGGTAACTATTTCATTATCAGGAGCTATATATTTTTGCAGAGGAGTTACCAGTTGTCTTTTCTGTCTAGGATTGGGAACTTGGTTTTAAAAGAAATTCATGGCTAGGATATTTTTTACTCCTTCAACACAGCAGCAGTTGCTTCAAGTATCTTTTATGTGGAAACCAACTCATGGCTAGCTGTAACTTTTCCAATGATTTTTTCTAGGCAAGAAAGAGCTGGTGAATTTATTTTTACCATCACTAGGGCATATGGTGACAGAAGCAAATATTTGTTGTGCAGTGCAGCAGGAGGTAAGACTCTAAGCAGGAGATCACAAATAAGTCTGCACACAAGTGTAAGTAGATACAAAACATGAAAAAAAAAGTGTTACTGCACTATTGCATTTGCATTTCTGCCTTTTCTTCTGTGGGAGGAAAGGCTTTGAGGACCCTCAACTCTATACTGGATAGTGTCCCACGGGAGGAAAGGAAGAAATTCCCTTTGTCAGAGGAGATGTGCTCACTCACGTAAGTGGTTTTCTCTCCAATTCCTGTAGCTTAATAGTGTCTTTCTTGCAATAGGAATTAGTTATTACCACTTTTACTCATTGCATTTTGTTATTTCAGGAAAGACCTTGCAAAAACTTTAGTGGAGGCTGGTGGTAAGAAGTATTTAGTGGTTATTCTTGCTAAATTTGGGTTCTCTGGCTTCATCTGCGTTTTTTTTCACTTCCTTTCCCCTCTGTTTATTTATTTATTTAATATGGATTAAATATAATTAATTTCCTTGTCATGAGTTTATATATATATATGTTTTTTAGGGAGGGAGCAATCAGGTATAGTACTTGAAGGAAACACTAATCAAAAGTTGTTAGATTCAACAGTGCATTAGTTTTCTGGTTAGTATTAGGGATTCCTGTTAACTGATGAGAAACAAAATTGATGTGTGTCAGAAGGTAGTTAGATCACCTTTACCTACACATTTACAAAATGGGTTGGCTGTTAGTCTTAAAAAAATAGATGCCCACATTGTGGCAAAGCTGTTGACAAACTGCAGTTAACAAGGTTTATAGTCTCTTGGCAATAAGACTTTCCAGGCCCTTTCCTGTAATAAATAAAATGTAAATTAGCCCAAGTGAGTTTCTTGATGAGGCTTTGCAATTATTTTCTCCCTGATCCCCAAGAACATGTCACAAACATGCAGAATAGGAGGGCTGTTCAAGGGTTCCTCTGGTGGATTGTCTAGTCCAAACCCCTGTAAAGCAGGTTCACCTAGAGCAAATATGCCAGGATCACATCCAGGTGGATCTGGAATAGCTCCAGAAAAGGAGACTCCACAGTATCTCTGTGCAGCCTGTTCCAGTGCTCCACCACTGCCACAGGAAATAATTTCCTTGTGTTCAAATGGAACATCCTGTTCAAATGGAACATCCCGTGCTTCAGTTCACGTACCCTGCCCTTTGTCCTGTTGCTGGGCACCACTGAAAAGAGTCTGGCCCCATCCTTTTGGCACCTGCCCTTTTGGTAGTGATAAGCATTGATAAGATACCCTCTCAGCTTGCTGGCCCAAATCATCATCAGAGAAATGCTGTGCTCCCCTTGGCATCAGCTTTGTAGCCTTCTGGTGGACTCTCTCCAGTAGCTCTCTCCCTGCCTCTTGCATGCTTGTATGTCATGGTGAGCAGTGCTCTGCACCTTGATCTCACTGAGCACCTGAGAATGCTTGGAGCTAATGCTTGGCTGTTCCACTCCTCTTTGTGGAACTGAAGCAAAGTGATAAACATCACTGTTGTGTGGCAATGCTCTAACCCTTTGTCATGCTGCAGGGTGGTATTTATCCCGTGCTTGTGTTTACCGTGTAGATTATGACCTTCAAGTTGCCCTTTCGGAAGCACTCTGTAGGTTAATGACCAAAAAATGGAGGGATGACCTTGTTCACCACTGGTTTGAAGATAGCTATCTTGCTGAAGCTTTCAAAGAGATCAAGGATAGAGAATTTGAGACGGTGAGGGTCCTTATTTTGAGAATCACATTCTTGGCAAGTCTGTATAGGGGCTGGTTTTGGTTGAGTTCAGTCAAGATGTCATTGTGAGAAAGTCTTACACAATTGATTTATGAATATACAAAGTCACCGAGCTATTTTGGGGATTTTTTTAAAATTTATTTATTTATTTTAATCTTGTGAGTGTGAGTTTATATATTGTTAAACCAGCTCTTATTTCTAAATTATTTTCTTTCTAAACATAACTTAATTTTTGTTGTTTGGGGGCTTGCTGGTCATAAATTTGGGTCTAACCATTTGTAGCAACTTGAGCTTTTTTTCCCCAGTGCCCTTTGGCATCATACAGAGTAGAGAAAAGCTTATAATTGGAGTGAAGTTTTTTACAGCCCAGTACAATAACTGTTTGCAAAGGAAACGGAGCCTGATTTTTCTTTTAATAAGACATCCTTTGTCTTGAAGGACTGCAGAAAATTTCTTAACCAGCTGAATGAAAGGCTTGGGAGTGCAAGAAGGTAAGCTGTGAACCAACACAGACTGGTGCCATCATTACTGTAGGGGGTGGGAAAGCTAGGGTTGCAAACAGGTGTGGGTTATCTCCAAAAAGAGGATTTACATCACATCTGGATAATTGAAGGCATTCAGAGATTTCATTAGTCTCAATGGTGGTTTCTTGATAGTAAAATCAGTGAAGAGAAGATATCAGTACTGAAACCACTCTATTCTCTAAGCTTCTTCAAGCTTAGTTTAGAGCTCTAGAGCTTCTTCAAGCTTCTAAGAATGCATTAATTATTTCATTTTTCAAAAGTAAGGTTAATAAATAATAATTTTGTCTTTCATAAAGTCAGACTCTGATGTCAAATGTCTGCTTTTCTCCCAGAGTCTACTCATTTCCTTGCTTATCTGCTTTTGCTGACATGATTGAGGTAATAGTCCATGACACCTTTCCTATGGTGCTACTTTCTGTGGTATGTGGCATGGGATTTTCTTTCTCTTCATTTTCTGGAGTGTAGAGTGCAACCTTCTAGTTGGAAAGCTTGCTTGTTTTTCACTTTGCTCCCACCTTGGCATTGCTGACTTCGCTTTTGTATCAGTCAAGTGAATGAGGCACTATTTCTCTCCATGGTGATGACAGAAGAGCTCTCTAACAAGCAGCAGAAGGTCAGGACAACTCTGATTCCTCCAGTAGTGTTGCTTCCAGACTGCCAGAAACAAAGATCAGCCTGATGGCTGTGTAGGAGAGGTCACAGGCACAGTTGTAGATCCTGCAGTTTGCTTTATTGGTCTTCAAATAGACATATTTGTGGCACTGTTCCTGACAGTTGGGTCAGATCTAAGTCAAGCCTATGGAAGCTGGTTCTTCTGTTTTTGCTTTTTTCAAGTGCTCAGAAACAGAACTTTCACAGACTTTTGCCGGCTGCAAAGGCTGTTGCCTTTGCCTGGTGTGGTGTTAGAAGGATGTCTGACCTTTACTTCTGTGAAGTTTGCATACGTGTACACATACACATGACAACTTGTACCAGTTTTAGCTTGTTAAGGGTGAGACAGCAGCTGTGTTTTGTTTTTTTTTTTCTGGGAATGATGCCACTGCTGTTGTCCTTCCCCAGGTGAAGAAGCCATCAGACGAGAAGCTGGAGGAGTTTTGGATTGACTTCAATGCTGGCAGCCAGAGTGTGACTTTCTACGTGGACAGTAACGAGGTAACAGTAAAGTGCCATGTGGCCTTGGGCTAGCCTAACACAGCAGATGCTCCTCTACCCTTCTGATATGGTGGCTTTGTTTTTTTGAAGGGATCTCTCTGGGACTCTGCAAGGCTGTCAAAAGAAGCAATCAGAAGTTACAGCCTGCAGGGTAAGATGTTTCCAATCAATATTGTCCTCTGTTTGGCTGTGAATCCAAAAGACAGGTGAAACTGACCTAAAATCTGACCATCACCAAAGAGTTCCTGTGCCTTCTCCCTCCCTTTTGTTGTGTCCTTTTGTCACCTTGCACCAGCTCTGCTTGTCATGGCCATTTAGTACAATAACTTACCTTCTGTAACCAAGCAGGACACATTAAGGGTCACTTTATAAATATGCTAGGGAATAGCATAAGCATCTAAATTCAGTAAGAACAAAACCAGGTGAATGTAGTAAATGGAAGTTTCAGTCACTTCTAGGGAAGGGATTGTCCCAATGTATTTGGTACTGGTGAGGCCACACTTCAAATAATGTGTCTGGTTTTGGGCTTGTCATTACAAGAAGGACATTGAGGTGCTGGAGCCGGTCCAAAGAAGGGCAATGAAGCTGGTGAAGGTACTAGAGCACAAGTCTTGTGAGGAGCAGCAGAGGGAACTGGAGAAAACAGAGCTCTAGGGAGATGACCTTGCTCTCAACTACTACCAGAGTCAGGAGACTGACCCCCACACAAGTACCAATTGGTAGAACAAGAGAAAGTGACCTCAAGTTGTACTGGGAGATGTTTAGGGTGTAGATCCGGAATAATTTCTTTCCTAAAAGGGTTGCCAAGCCCTGGAACAGGCTGCCTGGGGAAGTGGATGGTGTCCCCACCCCCAAAGGGGATCTAAAAAACATGTAGGTGTGGTGCTGAGGGATGTAGTTCAGTGGCGACCTGGCAGCACTGGGTTAATGGTTGGACTTGATGATCTTAAAGGTCTCTTCTAATCAAAACAATTTTATGAACTTATGAAATGCATGGAAAAGATGTGGAAGAGATTGTTTTAAAAAAAGCCTCAAAACTAAAACAAAACCAAACCCAACACTGGTTCAGATGTTTTTGGGCTGATGATGTCTTTGTGTAAAACAGTTTTAAATGCCTTTTTTTTTTTTTTTAAACTCATACAGAGAGTGATGGAGAAAAGATTGTTCAAATCAACATGAAGATTCCTGCTACCCTTAACAAAATAGAAGCAACCAAAATCAAAATCTCTTTCAGTGCAGAGTTTGAAATCTTAAGTATACTTAGAAAAGTCCTGGGAGATGAAAAACTGATGGTAAGCTCTTAGTATGGCTTTTTTCTTTTCTGTACTGTATTTTGTTGATATACACTGACTAGAAACACTCAGTGGGAACTTTTTGGGTTTTGGGTATTTTTTTCTGTGTCTTCCTTTGGAGGATTTGTGACTCTTTATGTACCTGTTCCTAGCTTTAGCCTGAAAGGTTAGAAACTAAGAAAGAAGTTTCAGAAAATTTAAATTTATGGTTTGGAAAGCAGTAAGGTTTAACTGGCTTGTTAATCAACTCCACGTGATAAGATTTTTCCTGAGTTTCTGAAGTAGGAAGTGAGGCCTGTGGCCTTTAATTGCTGAACTTGAAGTATGAACTTTCTCTTATATTAGCTCAAAGTGTGACATTGCACAGGATCATAGAATGCCTTAGATGCGATGATATCTAAGCTCCCTTCCATTCCAACCTCCTGCTATGGGCAGGGACACCTCTCAACTTAGACTCAGCTTCTTAAGTCCTCATCCAACCTGGCCTTAGACAGTCCCAGGGAGGAGGCATCCACAGCCTCCCTGGGCAGCCTATTTCAGTGTCTCACCACCCTCTTACTGAAGGACTTCTTCCTTTACTCTTCTCTCGTGAGACCCCAAATGGAGTACTGTGTGCAATTCTGGAGCCCCCAACACAAGAAGGACATCAAATTGTTGGAGCTAGTCCAGAGCAGGGCCACAAAGATGCTCAGAGGGCTGCAGCAGCTCTGCTATGAGGACAGGCTGAGAGAGTTGGGGTTCCTAGGCCTGGAGAAGAGAAGGCTTTGAGGAGACTTTACAGTAGCCTTCCAGTGTCTGAAGGGGGCCTACAGGAGGACTATTTACAAGGTCTTGTTATGACAGCACAAGGGGTAATGGGTTTAAACTGGCAGAGGGGAGATTTAAACTGGATGTTAGGGGGAAGTTCTTTCCTGTGAGGGTGGTAGAACACTGGCACAGGTTGCCCAGGGAGGTTGTGTCTGCTCCCTCCCTGGAGGTGTTTAAGGCCAGGTTGGGTGAGGCCTTGAGTGACCTGTTCTAGAGGGAGGTGTCCCTGCCTATGGTGGGTGGTTGGAACTAGATAATCTTTGAGGTCCCTTTCAATCTAAACCATTCTATGATTCCTAACACCCAGTCTAAACCTACTCTCCCTCACCTTCAAACCATTCCCTCTTGCCCTATTGCAAGACCTCCTTATGAAAAGTCCCTCTCCAGCCTTCCTGTGGGATCCCTTCAGGTATTGGAAGGCAGCTCTAAAGTCTTTTTGGAACTTTCTCTTCTCCAAGCTGCACAACTCCACTTCCCTCAGCTTGTCCTCATAGCAGTGGTCTTCCAGCCCTTGTATCATCTTTGTGGTCCTCTTCTGGACTCACTCCAACAGCTCTGTGTCCCCCTTACAATGAGGACACTAAGATGCGCAAGTTGTGACATGAGAACATGGAGAAGAGAAAAGGGATGCTGCAAAACACAAATCTTAGATGGCCTTTTATAGATAGCACTTCTAGATTAAAAGCAGAGTACTTTTAAGACCTCAAGATTTTATAAGATAATGTAAAAATGTAAGTGAGTGGATTTTTTTTTTTCTGGTACATGTTAATATAATCTTGTTATTGTTTTTTCCCTCCTGTTATTCCTCCATGGACCCTGGAGTTTGCAGAAAACCTTACACTGCAGTAAATAGTGTCATTTATCCTTGCCAAATGTTGCCAAATGAACTTGCATCCAGTGATGTGCCAATGATTTTTTGGTAACCATAATGACTCTTATGTTCTGAAGTAGGTGACTTAACTAAGTAAAAATTGCACTTCTCTAAGGTCACTTTCACAATGGATTAATTCAAACTGACAGGTAAATGTGGCTGAGGAGGAGCCTGTCCATGCTGGGAAGCAAGCCAGGCAGATTGAAACAGGTGATTTAATTTTTTTTTTTTAAATGATATTTGTATTGTTGACCTTCAAAATTAGTATCTTCATTTGAAGTTAATACCGTGAAAACAAGTCAGGTCTCTTTTACTGTTCATCTTTTATGAGCTTGGTAACTGATGTGCATGGCAGATTCTGAGTTTCCCTTGTCCAGGGAGTAAGAATGGGGGCACCGTGGCCGTGTGCTGCATGGGCAGAGGAACTGGTCACAGAAGCTAGATCCATACGCTGGCAGGTAGCTGCTGCCAGACACCTGACATGCAAAAAGAGTTCAGAACTGTTTCTGCAGCTGTGGTACAGTGAGATGCACACATCCATCTTGCTTTGGTTGCCTCATGCATAGTTTCTGGTTTGACTGTGCTGTGTGGCTGCATGTGAGAAATTCTCTGCAGGAGGGGACAAAGACACCTCTGTGCCCATGGAAGCACAAGAGCTCTGATGAACCAATGCTTGGACCTTGGCACTTGCTTTGCTCTTCTGTGCTGTGAGCATGTGTGTTTGGTGCAGCCTCTACCAAGGCTTCCTCAACAAAAGTGACTTGTGTTTCTGACATGAGATGGTAGAGAATGGTGTGTTCTGGTGCTGTTATCCCACACAGAGCAGATGATGCTTGTGAGATGCCAGGGACTGTTGTAGAAGTGCAGCTGGGAAAGCAGAAGTGCTCACCCTCAGCCCTTATTTGTAGAGAGATATGCAGCAGCCCAGCTCCTCTCTGCAGGAGGTGAACTGCTGCTCCATTCAGGGTCGTTGTGAGTGCTGCCATAAATATCTCATGGCACAAGGCTGTCTCATTGTCTGTCCAACCATAAATGTAACTGGCTTGTAGTAGAAGAGGCTCAGAGCTGGACCCAAAGTGACCATTATTTCCCCCTTCTCAGTAGCCTGTGCTCAGTGTTTTGTATTTCTTTGAGTCGAGTGCATTGAATTTTCTGTGCTCAAATAGTGTCATTTCTTGTGCTGCCAGTGAACATCTCCTGCAAGATGTTTCCTTCCAGTGTCACAGGGCTGAGTTTAATTTTGTTCACTATATGACCTATAAAAGTCCCTTCCAACACGAACCATTTTACATTGAGGGAACACAGAGCTTGAAATATAGGCATGATGCTTGGATGTCTGACCCAAAGGGAAGTCCAAAGCTAACACTTGTCTGAGGGGAAGAGGAAGTAGCTTCTTCCTTTTCCTGTACCAGGCTCTGGAGTTCTTCTGTAAATCCCCACCAAAGCTGTGACCCAGAGTTTGAGGAAAAGCTGCGTACAGCACAAAAGCAAGGCACGCTTGATCAGAATTTGATCTCAAGCAGCAAATGTGTCCTCAGCTCAATTTCAGTGTCAAAATATTTGGGAGGTGGCCTTTTTTTCCCTGTGTAATGATGTTTTTGAAGGCTGGGATATGTCCTTGCTGTAAAACTGGCTGTATTTCAAAGTGATTGTGTTGTGTGGATTGTTTCTTACTGTAACTTGCTTAACAGATCTTTCCAGCCCTTCTAGGGCAATGAACTTGCAGCTCTCTTTCTATGGCTGCTAACCATCGTTCAAGATGCAAGTTTGTGGAGCCTTTAGCTTAGGTTGTGTGTGTGTGTGTGTGTGTGTGTGTGTGTGTGTGTGTGTGTGTTAAAAGCAAGCTTTTACAATTCTCCTAGTTACTGCATGTTTCAGATTGCTCTAGCTGAATACTCAAAAGATCTACTTCCAGTGCTGGGTGTCTCAATCAATTATTTCTTCAGTAGTCCTTCCCATTTTTCTTCAGTTTCCAATGCAAAATGAGACAGAAATCCTCCAGATTCTGAAGGTAAGGGTGAGGGAGAAACTTCCTCGTCAGTGTCTGCTCTGAGGTGCACACACTGATGTGCAAGGTGGCCACTACTACTCAAAGCAATCAAGGAGTACAAAGAGCAGAGGATAATTCATCTGCACTGCAACAGCTTTTGCAGTGCCTGGTGGAATGAAACAGGTGGTGGAAGAAACCACTGGTCTCTTGCTTTAGCTGCCCACTAAGGGTTGTTCTTCATCTTCCAGAGCCAAGAGGGTAGCAATAAGATGATAAAAATTGTGGTGGTTTGGCAGTTATCTGCCCCCCCACACACACTTAAAAATAACCCAGGCTAGGACTCAGTCAGCTGGAAGTTAATAAATGAAGCTTTATATTTACAGCTTTGCACAATATACAAGCAGATATATACAATGTATAACAGATATTTACAGGTACATATAGTAAAAAGGTAATACAGAAAACATCACAGCCCTCCCAGAGATCAAAATCCTTAAGAGGGGTAACCAACCACCCCTACCACCTTCCCCAGTCTTATCTCACCATCTGTTTAATGCAGCAGATAGGCAAAAGTAGATGGGCCAGGGGAATTAGCAGCAGGAAAAAAGTTAGTGAAATTATTCAGATCCAGCTACGAAAGGCATGGAGAAAAGAGCCATGCAAAAGCAGCCACAGCCCAAAGTGGTCTGAAATGGTCTGACTTACCTATATTTGGGTTACAACTCTTGAAACATTTTTTTTTTCTTTCTCAGTAAAGCTATGAGTGAAGTAGCATCCTCAGTGTTTTCCTTTCTCAACCTATAGTCTGATTTCATATTCAAATCCTCCAATGAGTTCAAACCAGCACAATATTCATATAGCACAAAAGGTTTAGATGGGGTAGGCTGCAAATGATGCAGTAGCAGCTCTGCGGTAGATAATTTGGAGACGTTTGATGGTTTTGTTCTATGAAACGGGACCTTCATATGTTTGTACCTAAGAAGTGCTACTCTTCTACATATGTGTAAGAGCAGAAAGGAAATATCTCGGTGCTGTTACCACAATGACATTTGAATTCTGTTGCTGTTCTGCAGTGATACCTGAGCACACCATTTCACAGGCCAGCAAAGCTCCTGCACCCTCTGACAGCATGGAGCCTGTATCAGACAACTTAGCCTCTCAGCATGACCAGCAGCTAACAAGCACTGTATCAGTAAGTGTTTGGTGAAAGAGTCCTTGTGCCCCTTCCCCCGCCTTTTCTCTACTCTTTTGGTTTCATAGTTGTGGTTAAAACCTGCTTTTGAAGAAAACTGCTTTGTTTCTGGGATGCAACAGTATATTCAAACCCCATCTTGTATTACTGAGACATCAACCCAAAGACTTGCCTGTAGAGCTGCAATTTTGGCAAAACTGCTTTAAAAAAGAACTTTTACTCACTCTTACGTTGGGCTGAGGGAATGGTTGTAGTGAGAAGGTTATGGTATCACCTACAACTTAAAATGTTTGTGTGTGCCTGATAATGGACCTGTTACCCAGTCATTGGCACAGGGTAGCATAGAAAGCATTTGTTCCAAAACCCCTCCACTACTTTTAGTCACACATATATGCTCTGTTCATGGTTTCATGTCTCCAAGCATGAAATGGTTAACTCTGGTGTCACCATGTTTATGCAGAGCCTGCAAACTGATAAGGAAGATGCTAACCAAGGCTCAGGTCAGTCATGGCTCCCTTCAGCTTCTTGAATCTGACCCAGTTAAATATCACCCAGGTGACATGTTGAGGGACCTGCTTTTGGGAGCCTTTCAGCAAAAGCAGATGAATATTTATACTAGCTCCAGAGGGTGATGCTGTTATTCCCTTGCTTCCTTCAGCCAAAAAGTCCACAACTCCATCTCCAAGGACAAAAGCTAAGCCTGGGTGAGTGTTGCACAGATAAAAAGTTGCAAGATGAGATTTTTTTTGTGGTGGTGTTTTTTGTTTTCCTTTGCCTGGAGTTTTAATGCATGTGATTTTTTGAGCTTCACTCCACTCTGGTGAGGACCCCATCTGGAGTACTGCATCTAGTTCTGGAACCCCTATTACAAGAAGGATATGGACAGGCTCAAGTGTGTCCAGAGTAGGGCCATGAGGATGATCAAAGGGCTGGAGCTCCTGAGAGAGTTGGGGCTGTCTATTCTGGAGAAACAAAAGCTCTGAGGACACCTTATTGTGGCCTTCCAGTATCTGAAGGAGGCCTACAGGAAAGCTGGCCAGGAACATTTTAGGATGTCAGGTAGTGATAGGTCTAGGTGGAGTGGGTGGATTCAGATTGGATGTTAGGAAGAAGTTCTTCATCATGAGGGTGGTGAGAGACTGGAACAGGTTGCCCAGGGAGGTGGTGGAAATCCCATCTCTGGAGGTCTTTATGGCCAGGCTGGATGTGGCTCTGAGCAACCTGATCTAGTGTGAGGTGTCCTTGCTGATGGCGGGGGGGTGGAAAGTAGATGACCCTTGAGGTTCCTTCTAGTCTTGATAGTTCTGTGGACCAGTAAGGGGACAAAAAAATGCTCTTTTGCCATCCTGAGTAGCAAGGCTGTTTACCCACAGTTCTATCACTTCAGAGCTGCAGAATAATGATGTTTGGTTACTGGCTCGGCTCCTTCACCTCAGCTGTGCAACTGGTGCTCACCAGATACATATCATAACAAGAACCATGGCTTTTGTGGAAGATAATAGCAATCTGAGTTCTCCTCCTGTTTCTCCAGAGCTTTGCAAGACAGTGTTTTCTTACAGCTGATGTGATGGAGTTCTCTACAGCTATTGATTGGCTTTCTCCCCTGCAGACTTTTGAATCACTGCTTTGATATTAATTGATGTGAGTGGGTTGTTGTTTTTTTCTTTTCCCCCTCTTAGTACTTCACAAACTGATTCTCTGGGCTTTAAATGAACAGCATCCTTGCACTGCATTCCCCTCACATGTTCTCTTGTCCATAGTGAGAAGCCCCTGGAAGAAGAACCTATGGAGGAAGCAACACCAAAGGTATGTTTGCCATGAGGCCCACCTGAATCAAGATAAATGAGGCAGGAAGACTCTAGTGGGGTTGCAGAAGAATGCTAGGATGGATTTGACTCACTTCTGCTCTTGAGCAGTGTCCTGAGCCCATGTGGTGTCAAATCTGATGTAGTGTGCCATTTGGCACCAGGAGTGAGCTGCAGAGGTGACAGCTCCCAACCTCTAAGTGTGGCCCAACCAAGTAATTCAAGCTCAGTCCCAAGACTTATTTACGGTTTGCAAGACTAAAGCTTTGTTTCCTGAAGAGAAGCAAGCCTTGGAACTCTACATAGATATATTTATTCATTTTTTCCTCCTACCTTTACACCTCAGGTTTTAGCTCCAGGACTTCCATGCTTTCTGATAGGATGGAGCTGCAGGAAATGGAGGTGGACAAGCGTCGTGATAGGAGGAATGTCCTTGCTCTTCTTTTCTTTGCTCTTAGCAGGTTCCAGGGTAACGACATGACTTTGCATACTGTGCTTTTAGATCCTTCAACTCATTTTATTTTCCTGTTTTTCCAGAAGGATGTTACTTGGGGGAAAAGAAGCAGAAACCAGAGTTTAGCCAAGCAGAAGGCTGAAGGCAGGTAAGATATACAAACCCTGTGTCTATGCAGGGGTGGGTGCACCAGGCAATTTTAGAACTTTTCTAGCATTTATGAGGGAAAGAATTGCCCATGAGGTAAGGTGTCTGAAGAGAGCAGGTGGCAAAACAAGCAGGAGGCTCTGAAGGATCATAGCCTATCTTAATGGCAACCATTGGGTTCCCACAGTGGTAAAGCTAACTCTAGGTTGCCCAGTATGCCTGCTCGATGCACTCAGTGATTACTACAAATTGAGATGGAGAACTTCCTTCTGGAGTGAGTCCATAAAAGGACCACGAGGATGATCAGAGGGCTGCAGCACCTCTGCTAGAGGACAGACTGAAAGAGTTGGGGCTGTGCAGTCTGGAGAAGAGGAGGCTCCCAGGTGACCTTCTTGTGGCCTTCCAGTATCTGAAGGGGGCCAACAAAAAAGCTGGGGGGGGACGGGACACTTTTTAGATTGCTTCATTCCACCCTAGTCCTATCACTATCTCAAAGCTGGAGGTGGGGAGATTCAGACTGGATGTGAGGAGGAAGTTTTTCAGCATGAGAGTGGTGAGAGCCTGGAATGGGTTGCCCAGGGAGGTGTTTGGGGCCAGATCCCTGGAGGTGTTTGCAGCCACGCTGGATGAGGCTGTGGGCAGCCTGATCTAGGGTAGGGTGTCCCTGGGCATGGCGGGGGCGTTGGAACTAGATGATCCTTGTGGTCCCTTCCAACCCTGACTGATTCTGTGAGTCTATGGTCATTCTGCTCCCTCTAGTGTCTCAGCTGAAAATGAGCCTTTCCTGTAGGAGGCTTTAAAGAGGAGCTGGGTTCTTCAATGAGAACGGGAGGGTGTACTGGGTGTTGAGCAGTAATTTTAGGGTTTGTTTAAATATTCTGGAGAACAGCTCCTATGAGGAACGGCTGAGGGAACTTGGGGCTATTTATCCTACAAAAAAGGAGGCTGAAGGGAGACCTTATTGCTCTTTACAACTCCATGAAAGGAGGTTGTGGAGAGGTAGGCACTGGCCTCTTCTCACAAGTAACCAATGGTAGAACAAGTGGGAACAGCCTCAAGCTGTGCTAGGGGAGATTTAGACTGGATGTTAGGAATTTTTTTTTTTTCCATTGGAAAGGTTATCAGGCACTGGAAGGGGCTGCCCAGGGAGGTGGCTGAATCAGCATCCCTGGACGTGTTTAAAAGCCATGTGGATCTAGTCCTTGGGGACATGGTGTAGTGACTGACTTAGTGGATTGTGCAGAATGGGTGGATTTGATGATCTCAGAGGTCCTTTTTGCTCTGGATGATTCTATCATATGATTTGGGGGAGAAAGGAAGGTAAGCCTCATCTTCATGGTTGGAAGACATGAAAATCTAGATGCATGCAGAAATGATTAGAGAACAAACATTAAATGTTGGAATACACAAAAGGAAACTAAATGCGTGTGCATGTTTTTTTTTTTTTCCCCCTCTTAAATGCTTCTGAAGTTTTCTCTATTGATGAGTTCTTCCTACTGTGTGCTGTCATTGGTGATGTTGGAACAAATGTCAACTGCATAAGTAGGGATGGGCTAACTTATACCTTCTGAGTATTCTTCCTAGTATTAGGCATTTGCAATTGAAAGAGTGAAAATCAAATAGACTATTACATAGACTAAGCATTTGTCTACTGTATAACAGAGTTTATGGAAGGAATGGAAACAAACCATGTTACACCTCCCTTAGTCAAGTTTTTTAGGGTGACTCATAGTTGTGTATCACTGCCACATATGTGTTGTCTTGCAGGAAGGAAGTCTATGACTTTGAAAACTCAGACTCTTCAAGTCATGAAAAGGTAAAGTGGAGACTGAAGCTGTCAGGAGATGTGCTGAGATCCGATCTCAGCAGCAAACAGAGAGTGGGGACTTGAAGCAGAAGATGCCTCCCCAGCAGAGTGTGGACACACTGTTAGAGCAAACCAGACAACTGGGGATCAGAGGTTCCTGTATTTCTCTATAGCTCTGTACATGGAAATATTTTAGGGAGTGAGGAGAGTGCTCATCACTTCCTTGTGGTGAGTACTAAACCAGGAATTGGAGTTGTTGCTTGAGTCCAAGATATCTTTGTGATCAAAGGCTGACCTCTGTTGGCATTTTGCTGTCTACTAAAAGCAGGTTTCTAAGCATCCTTTGCTTTGTCAGGCCATGTTTGATATGCTGGGAGTCCCTGGTTAAAGCCAGTCACTACAGAACTTGTTCACCTGGACTTACTTGCAGATATCTAGAGAAATGGAATGAAAAGGTGTCCCTCTGCTTTGATACTTGAACAGCCTGGGGTTTTCCCAGGAAGCTGAAAACTTGTTTCTGATGGTTGCCACCATACCTATCCTTTGATTTTCAGCCTCTTCTCTGGTGTGGGTGCTGTCACTACTGCCTGCTAAGTCAGGGTGCTGAATGACACCCCAAAGTTCCGGTATTAAATTGGACACTGTCCAGTCCTTGCTCCTGCCACTGGGTGTCAGCATAAACTCTGCTTCATGGCATCCTGCTCTGCGTCCCAGCAGCCCTGTCCAGCCTACATCTACAGCACACTGCTACTAGCAGTGTTAGTGCTTAAGGCAACATTTCTCGTGATGGTAGCTCTTAAAATAAGTGTTATTCATAAAGCAAGGAAAAGAGAAAGCAGCTCTATTTAGGAAGACAAATGTTTGCCTGTTGTAATTTATGACACTTATCCTCCTCAGCCCTTTTGAGTCCTGATACATGTAGATTTTGTAGATTATTATAACCCAACGGAACTACAAGACAAATACCTCTTTCTGTTTTAGGTTACTGAAGCCAAACAGAAGATTTTTGGCCAGAAAATCTCTTCTCAAAATCGGAGGTACAGGACTACACACACAGAGTTTAAGAACAAAAAGGAGTTAATTCTCTTTAACTTGTTTAAGTTGGCATCAAAAAGGCTGTGTGATGTTACTGACAAAATAGTCTCTGTCTTAGCTGCCACAGTATATGTGGATGTTAATGTTGCTGATATTTAAACTGCCTGAGAATGTAAGAGTTACTAGTGGGAGTAGTGATACCTGTCTACTTTGGCAATAGAATGGTTTGGGTTGAAAGGAACCTTTAAAGGTCATCTAGTCCTCCTGCAATAAGCAGAGACATCTTCAACTTAAGTTCCTCAGAGCCTTACTGAGCCTAACCTGGAATGGGTTAGCCCCTGGATGGGGCTTTTATTACCTCTCTGGGAAAACTGTGCCAGAGTTCTGCCATCCTTGGTGTAAAAAAAAATCTGTCTAGACTAAATCTTGCCTCCTTTAGATTAAACCCACCAACTGTTGTCCTGTCATAACAGGCTCTGCTAAAAAATTCTGTCCCCATTTTGTTTTAGGCCCAATTTAAGTACTGAAAGGCCTCTCAATAAGGCTAACTCTTACTAAACATTCCCCTTCCCTGCTTATATGCCAAAATTATGGATATAATTTTTTTTTTAATGCTTAAACCCTCTGTTTTGCTGTGGCCACCTCCAGTTGCAGCTGCCAGGGAGTTGCCACCTCTCATTTCTTCTGAAGGTGCTGAGTTTCGGGTATCTCTAATTGCTACTTTCAGAAACCAGAGAAAGAATCAAAATCTGGCTAAGGACAGAATGGTTAGGATTGGAAGGAACCTTTAAAGGTCATCTAGTCTAACCTCCTTGCAGTGAGAGGGACATCTTCAGCTAGAGCAGGTTGCTCAGAGCCCCTTCTGGTATGGAATGTTTCTAGGGGTGCCTGTGCATTAACAGCTTGGCCCTGTTCATCTGTCGAGGATCCCTGCCACTCCTCTTTGGCTGTGCCCCTTCTGCACTGCTGTGATGTGATATCACAGAATCTGCTAGTCTAACTCAGGCCTTTATGGGTTGCTTAGCAGGGCTTCTGAAACAAGAAACAAGAATGAGGAACCAAAGAATCTCAAGAGAAGCCTGGTAAGTCATGTGTGCTTGGATAACTCCTGTATCATTCAGTTGCACCCTTAAATACACTGAAGTTTAAGGCTTATCTAGCATAGAGGTGGAGGAGTCTAGGAGTCTCAAAATGCCCTACTGAAATCAGTGTTTGAGGTGCACCAGGACTGCCAGTCCAACAGTGAACGTCAAGGCTTTCATCCCTGCAAAAGTTCTTCTACCAGGATGTAGGAGGGAGGAAGGGAAAATGAGAATGGAGGGTGCTGTAAACCCTGTGCTGGCAAAGGGCAAATATCTGCCTCTGGGTGTTTTTATACTGTAGGTTTGACAGTTAACTCTTAA
This sequence comes from Psilopogon haemacephalus, assembly GCA_013396835.1. NCBI lineage: Eukaryota > Metazoa > Chordata > Aves > Piciformes > Megalaimidae > Psilopogon > Psilopogon haemacephalus. The sequence goes on from VWZI01015226.1 coordinate 115,016, forward strand.
ACTTAACAGCTTAAAATACTTCAAGTGTTGCTCAATGAGAAGGCTTCAAGAAGACCTTGTAGTAGCCTTCCAGTTTTGGAAGGGAGCCTACAGAATGGCTGAGGAGGGACTATTTATGAGGCCTTGTAATGACAGGATGAGCAGTAATGGGTTTAAAATGGTGGAGGGGAGATTTAAATTGGATGTTAGGAGGAAGTTTTTTTTCCAGTGAGTGTGGTGAGATACTGGAATAAGTTGCCTAGGGAGGTTGTGGCTGCTCCCTCCCTGGAGAGGTGTTCAGGGCCAGGTTGGATGAGACCTTGAGCAACATGTTCTAGTGGGAGGTGTCCCTGCCTATGCTGGGGGGTTGGAACTGGATGATCTTTGAGGTCCCTTCCAACCTAAACCATTTTATGATTTGGTAATAAATGAAGGGGAGTGGTTGGAGGGCTTCTTGTTGGGCAGAGGGAGCTGATCAAGCGAGTCTCACTTGATAGTGTCTTTAGTCTGATTACAGGAGACATCTCTTCTCTGAAAGCAACACTGGAAATACAAGCCCTAGTCAGAGTGAAAAGAGCTGGATCCTTGACTCTCAGAAGCACTCCTTGCCAAAGTCTCTTGACTATTCCCGTAAAAGGCCGAGGGTGAGAAGTAAATTAAAAGGTAAGCTTAGTCCCCTGCTGATGTTTATATCTGTGCCATGGATTGTACAGCAGATTAGGAAATGGTTGATGATGGCTTGATTAAAAAAAAAAAAAAAAAAAAAAAAAAAANAAAAAAAAAAAAGAAAAAGGCTGAGTCTTGTCAACTAAGTAGAAAAGAGAAGGCTTGAGGCCAGCAGTGAGGGTTGCCCTGTGGAGGAGATGCATTGTATAACCTTGTGCTCAAAGAACCACACTCCCGTCCCCTTCCCTCCCAGTAAGCTCACTGGGTTCAAGTAGAAAGGTCAGGGCTATGAAAATGGACTGCAGTGTGTCTCTGATGAGGAAAGGCTGAGAGACCTGGGACTATTTAGCTTGGAGAAGACTGAGATGAGATCTTCCACCTCCTCCCTGGGCAACCTGTTCTGGAGTCTCACCACCCTTACGGTGAAGAACTTCTTCCTAACGTCTAATCTAAATCTCCCCTCCTCTAGCTTGGATCCATTCCCCTTGGTCCTATAATTACTTGAGATCCTAAAAAGTCCCTCCCCAGCTTTTTTGTAGGCCCTCTTCAGGTACTGGGAGGCTACAATAAGATCTCCCTGGAGTCTTCTCCAGACTGCACAGCCCCAATTCTCTCACCCTGTCCTCACAGGAGAGGAGCCACAGCCTTAGGATCATTCTCATGGCCCTTCTCTGGACACATTCCATCATGCCCAGATCTTTCTTCTAATAGGGGTTCCAGAACTGGATGCAGTACTCCAGGTGGGGTCTTATGAGGGCAATGTAGAGAGGGAGAATTACCTCCTTTGACCTGCTGACCACAGTTCTCTTGGTGCAGCCCTGGATACAGTTGGCTTTCTGGGCTGCAAGTGTACACTGGCAGCTCACGTTGAGCTCCTCATCCACCAGCACCGCCAAGTATTTTTCTTCAGGGCTGTTCTCAGGCCAGTCACTCTCAAACTATTATAGTAGTATAGTTAAATTCTTAGTTCTTAAACTGTTCTTGTATCAACCCACAAGCTGGTTGTGGATTTTTGGGTTTTGGGTTGTTTTTTCAGTTCTTCTTCTCATTCTTTAGGCAATACAGGAGTGAGCAAGCAGCTGTGTTGTGTGTAGTTGCTAGCTGGGGTTAAACCACAGCAGGCACCATCCCACCAGCTTCTGAGACTGCCCTTTTTTAGCAGCTGCTCTGGATGCAGCAAGTTGTGTATGCTTGGATCATTTAGAAGCTTTGTTAGAAAGGGATTCTGAAGCGTTATGCAACTGTTGTGAAGGTCTCTTGTAACTGCCTAGAAAATCTCAAAAGTGGGGTTTTTAGCTCTCATGCAAACCTTTAAGTGGATAAGACCTGTGGTTACATTGTCAGTAACTAGGTGAGCTTTTCTTCTTACAGTGCTTCCAGTGTCTTCCGCAAGTAGCGGCAGCGACTACCAGACAAAGAAGGTAAGGTCATGCTCAGGTGCCCCACAGATGTACAAGCCCTGTGTATGCAAAATGTATACAAATGGACAGCAATTAGACAAACTGCTGCTGCTGTTCTTCTCAAATATTCTGATGGACAAGTTTTCCTACTGTGTTGCCGAGAGTGTGTTGGCCTCCTAGAGGCTGAGGAAGCAAGGAGGTCTTAGGAAGACATGTGAAGCTTCGTGGAAAAAAATGGCATGTGAGCCCTAAGCAAGTTGTTCTAGAAATTATAATGTTTACCACTGATAGATGGGAAATTCAGCAAGAATTAGCACGTTTGTAGTGACACCTGCCTTGGCTGGTGCAAATGTCCCCCTAGCAGGAATGAGTTCAGCTCTGGGGACATGCCAAGAGATAAAGCTGCCTATCCAAATACCTGTAGCAATCCCAGTTGGCTCCTACTGGGCTGTGGCCCCATCCTGTCCCCTGCTTCATATTCTGAGGTGCCTTGAGAAAGCTCATGGTCACCTCTGCAGTTCATTGGCAGTTTTTAGGGCTTTTATTCCAAGTCCAATGCTTTTGCTGGAACTTTGTCCATTGATTAAGGGAGTGGAACATCTTCCTTACCAGGAGAGACTGGGGGAGCTGGGGCTCTTTAGTTTGGTGAAGAGGAGGCTGAGAGGTGTCCTCATTAATGTTTATCAATATGTGAAGGCTGAGTGCCAAGAGGATGGAGTCAGGCTCTTCCTGGCAATGCCTGATGACAAGACAATGGGCGGTGGGTGGAAGTTGAGTGATAGGAATTTCCATGTAAACATGAGGAAAAATGTTTTTACTGTGAGGGTGATAAAACACTGGAACAGGCTGCTCAGGGGGCTTGTGGAGTCTTCATCTCTGGAGATATTCAAGATGTGGCTGGATGGTTTGCTGTGTGATCTGGTATAGGTGATTCTGGCCTGGCAGTGGGGTTGGACTGAATGATGTTTTGACGTCTCTTCCGAAGCCTGACATTCTGATTCCATTGTTCTAATGGCTAAAGGGAGAGCTCTCACACATATCAAACTTCCAGGCACAGATATCTGTCAGTGCTGGAAGAGATCTTCACTGTTTGCCAAACAAACCAACCAAAACCTTCCCCTCAAAAAAACCCAAAATGACAACCAACCAACCAAAACCCAAGCCAAATAACCCCCAAGCCTACAGAAGTAGGGTTTGGGGTTGTAATGTTTCGATAAAATTAATACTTAGACTTGTTTTTGGTTTTGGAGAAGAGGAGGCTCAGGGAAGACATTGCTCTCTATAACTGCCTGGAAGGAGGTTGTAGCAAGGTGGGAATTGGTCTGTTCTCCCAAGTAACAAGCAACAGGGTGAAAGGAAACAGCCTCAGGTTGTGTCAGGGAGGCCTTAGGTTGGGCATTAGGAAAAATATCTTCATCTAAAGGATTGTCAAGCCCTGGAACAGGTTGCCAGGGAAGTGGTGGAGTCCCCAACCCTTGAGGGATTTAAAAGCTATGTAAGTGTGATACTGAAGGACTTGGCAGTTCTGGGTTAGTAGTTGATGGTCTTTGGAGAATTTTTCGAACCTTAACAGTTATATGACTTAGCAGGAAGCACCAAGGCGAAGAGAACGAAAAGAGATGCTGAGGACAAAAAGCACATCCAGCTCCAAGGCAGATGATTTACCTACAGTGTTTCTTGCTGGTATTCCTTTTTAATGTTCTGATGTGTGGCTGTGTGCCTTTGGGATGGTTTTGTTTTGTTTGTAATTCTGTTTTATTCCTTCACATTTCTTCATGAGCATTCTGCCTTGTGACTTGTCTTGTGATTGCTATGAGAGCTGAATATCGTTTGTGGGTAGTCTTTTGATCAGGGAGAGCACAAACTGGGGCTGGTGAGAGATGAAGGAATGAATTTAACTGACAGCTGGAAATAAAACAGCCTTTAGCTTGAGTTGGAGCCACTGTCTATTCCCTGTGTGAAGAAACAAAGGAGAAGGCAATGGCTTCCTTTTTACCTGTATGGGTCATTAAACTGAACGTTTCTAGACAATACAGGATTCACTTTTCATTGCCTGTGGTATTTGGCTTTTCTCTCATGCAGATGAAACCCTCTCGGAGCTCGAAGAGGATACACTACAAGTAGATGTGGCTGCCAAGGTGAGGAGAAAGCCACACAAGTCACAATCCTCCTGATCTGCAGTTGGGCTACTTCATCTCATCTAAACCCAATGTGTTATGTCTCTTTGCTACCTTTAACTAGACAAGTCCCTGACAGCTTGTCTGCAGTGTGGATATCTTCTTAACTTTGTTTTTCCTCCCTCCTTAGAAGCTCCACGATGCATCTGGCAAACTGTCAAGAGAAAATCAAAGTGTTGAGTGGAAAGACTCAGGTTTGTTAGTCTTGGATAACATGGAAGAGTTGTCCTTTTCAGTTAAAGATGAATAAGCACTGAGGGTTTGGTGTTTTTTTTTTTTGAGAATTTCTGCATAAGAAATATCTCCTAGTTTGTGTATCATGATAGACTATGGTTAGATGCTTTTATAGGAATTTCTGAATTCCTTGTAGCAGTCTTCCAGTATCTGGAGGAGGCCTACAAGAAGGCTGGAGAGGGATTAATTACAGGGTCTTGTAACAACGGGACAAGGAGTAATGGGTTTAAACTGGCAGAGGGGAGATTTAAACTAGATGTTAAGAAGAAGCTCTTTCCAGTGAGGGTGGTGAAACAGTGGCACAGGTTGCCCAGGGAGGTTGTGGCTGCTCTCTCCCTGGAGGTGAAATCAGTTTAGGAACAAATGAGCATAAACAATATGAGCTTGGGCTGGAAAAGAGAATGGAAAGGAGCTGGACAAGAGAGTTTTTGTGCTTTATTTTTTATTGTTGTTTATTTTTATGGTTAGAGCAGTGGGCCAAGATGTGGAGTTGTCTTTGTGATGGAGATACAGTAGCTTTGCACTTACCCACAGAGCACTAGCTCCCTCAGCTGCTTCTCACAGGACTTGTGCTCGAGATCCCTCGTTAGCCTTGTTGCCCTTCTTTGGACATGTTCCAGCAACTCAGTATCCTTGGTATGGGGCCCAAAACTGAACACAGTATTGAAGGTGCATCCTTGCTAGTGCTCCGTAAAGGTGAACAGTCACTTTGCTTGTCCTGCTGGCCACAGCATTCCTGATATCACTTCTACCCTGGTTTTGCTAGAGAAGAGAAATGCTGCTGAAGTCTTACCATGTCCTATGTGATGCCAGACCCTAAAAAGAAATTTTGTTTGAAAGTAATTCCAGTGGTGGTTTCTGTTTGTGTAGCTGTGGGTACTGCCATGTACCTCACTGGCAAAAAAACAGTTGTGTTTTGTTTCTGAAATATAAGGGAAAGTTTCTTTCTTGTGAGGATGCCAGAACAGACTGTGCAGAGTGGTTGTGGAGTCTTTCTCTGGAGAGATTCCAAATCCACTTGGATGTGATCTTGGGCAACCTGCTTTTGGTGACTCTGCTTTTGCAGGAGGGTTGCGCTAAGTGCCGCACAGAGGTCCCTTCCAACACCTACCATTCTGTGAAATGTCTTTTATTCTCTTTCTAGCTGTATTAGCCAGCACTGCTGTTAAAAAGCCCAAACTTTCCAGTTGGGAAACAACTGACACTTACTATAAACCGAGGAAACGTTTTGATTCAGAAGAGAAGGAGAAGATCCAAACAGGTAAAGCCTGGTTGGCAGTTAAGGTGAAGTATTTAAATGCTTTCAGCTTTTTTTCTTTTGATGATGATGGAAGAAGTTCTACATGGTAAAAGAGATTGCCCATTGGAACGGGCTGCCTGGGGAGGTGGTGGAGTCACCATCCCTGGAGGTGTTTAAGATGAGGAACTTAGTGCCATGGTTTAGTTAATTAGAAGGGTTAGGTGATAGGTTAGACTCAGTGATCCTGGAGATCTTTTCCAACCTGGTTAATTCTGTGATTCTGTGAGGGTGTCTTCTCCAAACTGTAGCAGAAGCCATGGATTGTGGTACTGCCATTGGATGCCTTTGGGTACTGTGTATGTAGAGGTGTGAATAAGGACACTTGGGTTGTCTAATGATATTCCACTTGGGAAGCTAATCAACTGACATCTGCAGTTTCTGGTCTTGTCCAGAGCTATGAAAATAAAGAAACTGGGGAAAAAAAACATTCAGCTAATAAACAAAGAAAGAGCAAAACACTGATACCTCTGGGTAGGATGGAATTAGACCTTGCTTGCAGTGAATGGTGAGAGGAAAACAGTGACCTGACTCTAACTTGTGCAGTGGTTTAACTTCACTATCTATAATATAGATATCTCTTTGGTTAGTATTGTGCCTCTTCTTCTATGCTGCTTTCTAACAAGTCTTTCTCATAGAATCACTGGGTTGGAAAAGACTGTAAGATCATGGAATCCAACCATAACCTAACATCTCTCTGTACACAACTCTTAAATTGTGTCCCTAGGTTCCCCATCCAAATACCTCTAAGTACCTCCAGAGGTGATGATTCAACCACTTCCCTGGGCAGCCTGTTTCCGTCCCTGATGATCCTTTTGGTGGAGAGATTTTTCCTAATGTCTAGTCTAAACCTGTCCTGGTGCAACCTGAGGCTATTTCCTCTCATCCTATTGCTTGTTACCTGATGAAAAGATGCTAGCCCTCGCCTCCTAACAATCTCCTTTCAGGCAGTCATAGAGAGCGATGAGGTCTCCCCTCAGCATCCTCCTCTTCAGGCTGAACAACCCAAGCTCCATCAGCCGCTCCACATGGGGCTTGTATTCCAGACTCCTCACCTGCCTCATTGCCCTTCTTTGGACACACTCTAGCACCTCAATGTTCTTGTAGTGAAGGGCCCCAGACTGAACACTGTGTTCAAGATGCATCCTCGCCAGTGCTGGGTACAGGGTCCTGCTGGCCACGCTATTGCTGGTACGGGCCAGGATGTTGTTGGTTGTCTTAGCTGCCTAAGCACACTGTTGGCTCCTATTCAGGCAGCTCATTCTCAGTTTGTTTTGTGGTAGTTTCCCTTCCTCCCTTGTGAGCTTTAGAAGACTGACATTCTAGCTTTATATCAAATGTTGTCATTCACGTGAATGATAAAGCCTTCAGCAGCAGGAAGGTTTATATTCTGGTCAGCCCCTCAGCACAGTGCTAAATGGGCATTTGTTTTCTCCTAGGTCAGGACATGGATGATAATGTGGATGAGGAATTTTCTCCCAAGGCACTGCATGAAGAGTTCAATGGTCCAGGAGTGATTACTGCATTTGAAAACTTCACTGGCCAGCTAAAGAAATTGTTCTGGGTAATGTGCGCTCTTTTTACGTGTGCGCTGTGTAGGGCATTTTCTCACAGGATGTTAGGGGTTGGAAGGGACCTCCAGAGATTGAGTCTGCCCCCCCTGCCAGAGCAGGACCATACAATCTAGGTCAGGTCACACAGATGGGTCTTGAAAGTCTCCAGGGAAGGAGACTCCATAACCTCTACAGGGAGCCTGTTCCAGTGCTCCATGACCCTTACAGTAAGGAAGTTCTTTCTCCTGTTGAGGTGGAGCTTCCTGTGCTGTAGTTTACATCCATTGCCCCCTGTCCTGTCACAGGGTGCAACTGAGCAGAGCCTGTCCACTGCCTCTTGACACCCAGCCCTCAGATATTTGTAAACATTGATCAGATCCCCTCTAACTCTTCACCTTCTTAGAGGACATGATATTACCTATTCATTACTAGGACAGTTGGTGCATGTAGTCCATTGTGGTGGGTTGAAATTGCCCCCAAAATAAAATCACCATTGCCTGTCCTTAATGGTGTGTCCTGTGGCTAGTACCGGTACAAAAAGATGAAGGCCAGTGCACAGAACACCTTGAGGACTTCAGAGAGGAATGTGTCCACCCTGTTGAACCAGATACATGAGTGCAGGTAAGTTGTATGCTACTGACTGAAGACAGCTTCAGTTTTGTGTGAATTCTGAGTCATAGATGGATTAATTAACACAAAGCAAGCTTGAGTTGAAAACAGTTGATGAAACAAAAGCAGCTGATGAAAGAATCTTTCACCTGTCTTGTAATTGTAATCAATATTTACAAACACCTTACAAACCCTCTTGTCACACTTAGTAGCTTCTGATTTTACTTGGGTTAAGAATGAAGGCAGACTCTTGATTTACTTAATGAAGCAAGGGAGAAGAAAAGTAAGAGGTCTGTTACAGAGCCATCAGATGATAGCTTGGTATCCTATTGCCAGGGGAAAGAAGAGGGTGGCAAACCCAAGCAGAAAGGATTAATGTTTAGAAATTGCAGCCGCAGTGTGGCAGTGCTCTGTGTCACAAATCTGTGGTAGGCAAACCCATCAGAGCTAATTTGTGCTGAAATGCAGTCCTCAGCTGAAGAGTTCTCTGCTGAAATCCTTGGAGGTTAGCAGAGTATGCAGGGAAACATTGCCCTGGAACCCTGTTTTGAGCTCTGCCCTGAGTTTCTGTTACTGGCTGCTGTTTGAGACAGGATATTTGGCTAAACTCCTTTTCCTTTTGACCTGGTACAGCTGTTCATGTGCTCTGTGACATACCTGAAAACAAAATTGTCCCATGTAGCTCAGCAAGAACATTTGCTTCTGCCTAAAAGTAGGTTTGATGCTGAAGGGTTTGTCATCTGCTCTGTTCTGCTGTGCACTGAAGTGTAAAACTTGTTTCTGTTCTCCATCACTAGGCTGAGCAAGCTGGAGACCTTCCACAAGATGGTTGTTGAAGAGCTTTCTAGCCTTGAGAAGGAAACTCAAGTCTTGGCAAACATGGAGAAGGATGCAGTGGTGTGTATGACTTCTTGTGTGCTAGCCCACGTAGATTCCCCTTGCCAATTAATGGGAGTTTCCTTTGGGACTGTTTTTAGGACTTCTGGAATATGCAACTTTTCAAACTGAATTCTTTCTGCAACCTGCAAAAGCAAAGGTATGTCCTGCATGCTTGGTCAGAGGCACTAGCTAGGCTGATGGTAGCCTTGCTGAACATTCAGGAAGTATTCTGAGCCATTTGCAGCTTCATGAGGGGTTTTGAACTGCACTAGGTTTGCAGAATGAGCGAGTCTCCATGGGAAGGTGTGCAGGAGGGTCTTGCATCAGGCACTTGAACAAGGTGCATCCTCTGATCATGTCTCTGTGGGCCAGAGGAGACAGGGGGATGCTTTTCCTGTATAAAAGACACTGTTAGTACAAATGCTGGGCAAAAACTGCAAAAGAGGACTCCTCAGGTTTGTTGGCAAATGCCTCTGGGTTCCAGCAGTAAGTATTGACACTTCACAGGCAAACTAGCCAAGGTCACTTTTCTTCCAGAATTCAGTCTGTTGACTCAGCCCTGGGTGAAACAGCCAAGACTTCTACTGACAGCATCCAGAATACAATGGTAGGTGCAGTACAGGAGCAGCCCTCTGTGGGTGGTGAGCTTTGGGCTGTGGCCTGACTGATAGCTGTTGAAAGGGAAAATATGAAATGGAAATACTGGGAGTGGAAACCTTTGGTTTAGGTCATCTATGGGGCTGGTTCCTCCTGGGATCCTTGGTGGTCAGGCACGGAGAGCATCAAGAATGTAGAATTTATCCTGCTAGGATTTAGGGAAAGTTGCTGAAGGGAGAAGGTAAGAACAAGAGCCATCAAGTAGCGATTGCTTCTCCTGGATTTGTATCTTGGGGATTCCTTCATCCAGAGGCTGGTTTCTGTGTAGTTAATGATCCTTTATGTAGTTTTCTCCTGTCAGTTTGCCCCACTTGCACTTGGAGTTGTGTATCTGTGACATCCTGTGGCTTGTAGCTCTGTAGCTAAACATTTTGCATGCTTTCTTTCATCTGCTTTTTGGCTCTGACAGCATCTTGTCTTGATTTCTAAAACTGAATCTATGAATCTGCCTGGGATCATAGAATAGTCCAGTTTAGAAGGGACCTCCAAAGGACATCCAGTTCAACCCCTTCTGCAGTCAGCAGGGACATCCTCAACCACACCAGGACCCCAGTTAAATAGACTTAAGTTCTTAAACTCTTTGGAATTGTTTTAATTTGGAGGATAAGCTGAATACTCTTTTAAACTTCAATAGAATGCCTAGATCTCATCCTTCCCAGCCTATCACATGCAGATGTGTTACTGCTGCTGTTCCAGCTTTTCTGTGTAGAGTTGATGGCTTTGGGAGTTTGTCATTCCTGCAACAAGACTAGAAGATGTCTGTGCTGTTGTAGAGCTGATGGTTTTGGGGATTTGTCATTCCTGCAGTATTTCTTCCAGAGTGGGAATTGGAGAATTAAAAGCTGAATCTGAATCTCCTTCCAGGAATCTCTGCAGTTTATCTAAAGCAATACAAATGTTTTATGTAAACAAACTTTTTGGAAACGTTTTACCTTTTTTTTTCCCCCTTCCCTGCAGCACGAACACCCCGCGAAGAAGGAAGTGGAAAACAATGTGTTTTTTGTTCCTTCTGACTAGCAAACTCCTGGATTCATTAGAGCTCTTAACACTGGAGCACCTTATGCAGCACAGAGCCCAGTGAAGGGTGATATCCTGTTTTAAATGGAAAGAAAAACAAACAATGGAGGAAAGCAGTAGTGGTCTTGACTCTTTTTTTTTGGTCATTTTTTTTTTTCCTGTTAAAAAAAAAGAGTGGTTCAGTTTTGACTTCTGTGTTGATAAGAAGTTTTCCTGCAAGATGTGTCCACTAAATAGCAAATAAAAAAAAAAACCAAACTAACCATCATGATTTAGCCACCAAACTGATGCATCTATTGGCTTTGAGTATTCTTCATAAAACATGGAAGCGTTTAATGAATTATTCTAAGTAAAATATTTGCACAGGGTAACCATTTCCTCATCTCTTTTGGGTTGATGCACTGTGTGTGCCTAGGGAAAAGGTACTCTGGAGTCCAGTACAACCTGCAAGGAACAGGGGCTTGAGGGTAACCTTTCTCCTGTGCGTCCAGCACTGTGGGAACCTCTGGGTTGAAAATGGATCCATCCAATTCTGGATTGCAGAAATCAAAACCCAGAGGGGTATACTGAATACTGCACAGATATTTGGTGGCATACTGGAGACTGTGGAGGTCAAGAAACTTGGAGCGTTGCAGGGAATATGGAAAGTGGACCTGGAGAAATTATTTTTAAAGCTGGCTTCTGGGAGGGTTCAAAGCACAGTGAACAATGTTTGGATTAGATAAAATAGCATCAAAGGTCTCTTAAAAATGAATACCAGGTAAACCATGCTCTCTAATGTCAGCTGCTTTGACAGAGATCCCTAAATCAGGGCTGCTCTTCACAACCTGCCTTTAGCGCTGTGGCAGGCTTTGCACATGCCAGTGCATCTTAATGACTTTGTGGGAATGTGGCATGCTTCCAGGCTCTCTCTGTCTGCTTATAGAACTGATCTCAGCTTGCAGGGAATCATTCCCTGCACACAGTGTGCCTTCATGATAAAAGCCCACTTCTGTCAGAGTGTTTCACCACTTAGTGCCTCCTGAGGGGCTGAAACTCTCCCTTCTTGAGAAGATCATGCAATGATGAGAAGCTGCTGTTGCCATCCCCTAACTTTCTGGATACTGATTGTTTGTTTATCTCAAATATTCCTGCCTGGAGTTGGCACTCCTTTCAGTGCCATTAGACAAAGCTCAATTGTCATCCTGTTCTCCTGAGCCAGAACTACAAAGATGATGTGAGTGCTGAAGTGCCAAAACTGTGCATCACTATACAGACAAAGAAATGGGAAACAACAAAGTCAGGTTGAGAGCAACTGCTTCATGCTTTTTAAGCTCTTATGAAGTTTAATATTAAACTCTCTTATAACCCCTGCTATCTACATGCCATATCTCTTTCAAAGGATGATAGTCTGCCAAGTGCTTATTTACCTCCATGTCCTGTATCAATACAATAGTTCATCCAAGCTCTTGAGTGGTGCTGTTAGTAGTAAGGATACATAAAGGCTGCATAACAACAGTGAAATGAAAATTCCCTGTGGCTGGAAACAGACAGTGTAACACATCCATTTGTGTTTGTCCTGGCCTGAGGTTGGCTTGCTCTGCTCTCAGTAGTGGTGTGCTGATGTGGGCTGGAGTGTGCTGGAACCAGCCTTGCTTATGCAAGTGGTAGGATTGTGTCTAAGAGGAGTGGTGTATTGGAAAATAAGTGTGTGCAGGGGAGCTGGACTAGGTGACCTTTGAAAGTCCCTTCCACGCCACGCTATCTTATGATTTCAGGAACAGCTGAGAACTATTGTATGTTGTAACCAGACACAGTGACAGTGCCTTTCCCGGCTGTGTATTAAAGAGTGAGGTTTGTTTATCATGAACCAGAGTTCAGAAAGCATTGCTTACAGACAGATCCCAAGAGAAGCCCTGCACCCAATTCCAGAATTAAGCTGCTGTATCTGATTCCTGTCTTCCACTTATTCCAGTCTGGGACACCTCCAGCGCCTGCTCCCACTATCAGTGGTGATGGTGATGTAATTGCCATCAGGGAGGTCAGCTTCTATATATATTTGTGTCTATTTAATTTTATTGTTATTATTGTTATTAAAGCTGATTTAATTTTCTGTTCTAACTTATCAGTCTCTCTCCCTTATTCCCTTTCTCTTTCCCTTTGAGAAGTTGGAGGGGTTAACGGAGAGCATCTCTCACTAGTCTAGCAGCCAGCCCTAACCTTGACTTGAGTGCTCAGTGGAACGGAGAAGCTGCTGGCAGCACAAAGCTTTTGTGTCCTTTCTGAGAAAGGGAGTGCCCTGAAAGCACATCAGTGATTTGGTTGGGAATCAATTGGCTGAGGCAGGAATTACGAAAAACAGAATTATTTTTATTTTCCCCAAACAGCCTTGCCCCCAAGCTACGTACAGAACTAGTTAAGATTTGTTTACAGGTTTTAATTTGGTCAGGAAGTCTTCACAAGGATGCTTATGGGCAAGTTTAGTAAATTAGGAAAGTCAGAAAATGGAAAAGACTAATCTCCATACAGCTTTACCCCACTTCTAATTCAGGCTCAGCAGAGAACCTAGGGACCAGCAGATTTTACTCATGGAGGTGAAGTAGAACACTGAATTTCTCTGTGGCAGCCTCTGACACTGCAAGCTCTATCCAATCATGGATCCATGCAGCATTAAGTCCAATGTGATAAGCCCCTGCAAAGCATCTGTAGACACAGCTTCCTTGAGGCAAAGGTTGTGGAGTGGCACTGCTTTAGCAGTGCAAGAGGAAAAGCCAAACTGCTGCTGTGTTTCCCAGCTTGGGGCAGCAAGCAGGAAGTCAGGATATGGTGGTCTGAGAGAAGCCAGCTCCAGGCACCTCTTTCTGTAATGGACCTAAGGACTTGATGGACTTGCAGACCTGTGGGGGAGTGAAATGAACTGTGCAAGAGCAGGACTAGAGCAGAACTGCACAGAAAGGTGTGAAAACAGCAACTGTGCGCTTTTTTCCTCACACTATAAGCTTCCTAGACATTGTGTCTGTTGCCATATCTATGCTGGACGTGAAGAATCCAGCCAAGCACCAGCAGATTCTGGGAATCAGTACACATATAGAAAAGGCACCCTCTTCAAGCCTGCAAGGTGGGGAAAGAGAGCAGTTTCATTCCACCTTCTTCCCCAATTCAAACCTCTGGAGACAGAGGTGGAGGAAGAAGGGATTTGGAGTGCCTCACAACAACAAGAAAGAAGATTGGTACTGTCCTCACCTTTGGACTATGGCCAAAAAAAGGATACATTTTTTTTCCCCATCCAACAAATGCATATGGAAAAGTGTAAACAAGATCCATCCACATAGTGCAGAAACCTGTTTGCAATCAATTCATGTCTGTGTATAGAAGTATGATATGCAGAAATGCCATCTGCCCAGTCAATGAGGAGGGCAGAGCACAGCCAATAACTGTACAAACCCACAGGGAAGCTTTACGGCCACACCAATGAAGGTTGAGAGAATTCAAGCAGAAGAAATGTAAGAGAGAAAAATAATGAGCCAGGTACAGAGTAAGCAGCCTTGATTCCCATGGCTTCAGGATGTCTCCCACAGGGGAGAGGAAATAGTGGGCCACCTGGCCAAGGGCAAAACCAGGACTGCACATCATCTGTATGATGTTAATGCTCTGTTTGTATGATGGTATAAAATAAGGCACTGCCATGTATCAGGGAGACCCAAGCGTGTGATAGACTTGACTCAGACCAGCATGTAATAAAGAGAACTTACATGGAATAAGGAGCACCTGCATCAATTCAAAGGTTATTGCTGCTTTTGCCCATTAGCAGGGCAGTGGAGAATGCAGGCGGTGACACAGCCACAAAGGTGATAAAGGAAGTCAAAGGTTTTGTTTCTCAGTTTGAGGCAAATGTTCTGAGAACTTTCCCAAAAACTTCCGGTGTAAAAGCAGACTCAAGAAAACAGCTCCCAGCAATCAGATACCTTAAAGACCAGCAAAGACAGGCTGATAGGAAAATTTGTTTATTTACAGTGTTATGTTATTACAGGAAAAATCAGTTTTTAAAAAGTCAGTGTTTCTCTTTCTTCAAAGTTGCAGCATTTTGAAGGTGTTAAGACAGATCTGAAGATTTTTTAAATGTACCTGACTCCAGTGTTTCTGGCTGATTTGGATCTAGAAGGTGATCATCTTGCTTTGCTTGTTTGGTCNAGCCCTTTGAGTTTCAAGTAAGGCATTTATTTACTTCTTTTACTTTTGAATGAAGTTTCAACAAAACAAAAGACAATATCTGTGGGTGTGGTTGCCATAGTAAACTTTCACACTTTAGCACACTGGTGCTGCCCACCTCGATGGTCAAAAGCATACTCTGCCAGCAAAAGGTTATGGACTCCACTCAGCATAAAATCCATGTGTGGCCACACCATCATTTTGCTGTCTGTTTCAGACAAATGGTTTAGTGGGTTGCCTTGTGTGTTATCTTATGAGCTCTTCCAATTCCCTCTGCCTTTACCCCCATTTCCACTATCAAGCCGCTGTCTACTGAGCTCTGAGGCTCTCCTTTTGCTTAGGGCTACACGCAACACCTTCAGTCAAACCTATGAATCCCTTACAACATGAGTTTTACAGGATTGAATTGCAGAATCACATAACTCACAAGGCTGGAAAAGACCTTTGAGATCAAGTCCAACCTAACACCTCCTAATTAACTAACCCATGGCACTAAGTGCCTCCTCCAGTCTCCTTTTAAACATCTCCAGGGATGGCAATTTCACCACCTGCCCGGACAGCCTATTCAAAGGCCAATCACTCCTTCTGTGAAGAACTTCTTCCTAACATCCAGCCTAAACCTGCCTTGGCACAGTTTAAGACTGTCAAGCTGCATCTAGACAACCATGTTAAGTCTTGGGCCTGTCACTGCAAGAAGGATGTTGAGGTGCTGGAGTATGCCCAAAGAAAGGCAACAAAACTACTGATGGGTCTAGAGCATGAGTCTTGTGAGGAGAAGCTGAGGGAACTGGGGTTGTTTAGCCTGGAGAAGAGGAGGCTGAGCAAGACCTTCTTGCTTGTTATGACTACCTGAAAGGATTTCTCTAGTGCCTCCCCAGAGTATCTGTGATGACGTCATTGCCATCAGGGATTTGGGTTTGGTTTGTAAATATTTGTATCTATTTTACTCTTCCTTCATAAAAGCCATTTTAGTTTTCTTCCCCAATCCATCAAACTCTGTCCCTTATTTACATACTTTTCCTTTTGGGACTAGAGAGGGGTTGATACGAGCATCTGTCACTTGCCTAGTGGCCAGCCCAACCCTAACCTGTGATGCTTATCCTGACCTGGGGGCCACAGCTGTGGGTGCACTGACTTTGCCTCAAGACCTTTTGCATGCCCAACACTTGCTTGCTTCATTAGTCCAAAGGGAGTCCTAACCTTTTGAAGGCATTGATGGATGTATCCATAGAGTTTGATAAGGTGGTTTTGGGTCAGCATTAGACATCAGAAAGTTTTTCTTTTTCCTATGAGAAAGAGCTTGGCCTACTTTGTTCTGATGGTGACCTTTGTAGTTCTACTTGGTTCATTAAAACCTACCTAGCAGTACAGTAAGTGTTTGGTACTAAGAACTGATAAACATAATCAAAGAGGTTTAAAGCTAAAGCTTGTGTTCAGTCTTTTTTTCTGTTTCTTTTTTTTTTTTTTTAAT
>VWZI01015226.1:141789-241706 GCA_013396835.1 Psilopogon haemacephalus
TTTTAATTTTTCTTTTTGGAAAGAGGTATTTTTATTTTGAGTGTCTAAGAAGCACCCACTTTGTTGTGCAGCTACCACCAAAAAAAAAAAAAAGTCTGTCTCACCTTAGAAACAAACCCAAGAAGAGATAAGATGAACAGTGGTAATAAATGTGGGGTTACTTAAGTGATTTGTATCTGTTATAGAGATAATTATTTTCTGACTTCTCTCCCTCATAGACACCAGAGAGGTTCAGGTGCAGTAGGAGGATGGAGGAATAAGACAACTGTTATAGATGTCTCTAACTAGGAATTAATCCTATTCATTCTTGCTGGAGGGATCAGCTGTGTTTACATAAGAAACCACAGAGCAGAATGCTCTAAATATAGTTAATTCTTGACTTAAAGAGCTTACTGTCCATGAAAGAGAGAATAAGGGCCAGAGAGAAGCTTCAGAAAGGAGACATTCTGAAGTGTTGAGTCACTGTAATTTCATTCAGTACCGAGGATGATTTCTGCTCTCCTGTTTCCTGTTTCCTTTCAGCAGGCATGTGTAAGCTACCTTAAGGCAGATTGGCAAAGCATAACTCCCATTCTGCTCTTTCACAAAAGAAGCTGTGGTAGAAGCCAAGCAAGGAGACTATGAAAGAGAGCCACTATTATTGAAGTGTGTTTTGTATAGTGTGAAACCAGGGTGGCTGACAGTCCAGGGCAAAGAGGAAACAGGAAAACAGCTAGCAGTGGTGATGCCATAGAATCATAACATGGATTAGGTTGGTAAGGACCTTTAGAGATCACCTGGTCCAACTCCTCTGCAGGGAGCAGGGACATGTTGCACTGTATCAGGTCATTCAGAGCCTGGTCAAAACTCATAGAACCTTAGAGGTTGGAAAGGACCTCCAGAGATCATCAAGTCCAACCTCCCTGCCAAGGCAGGTTCTCTTAGGGTAGTCCCTCAGGAATGCATCCAGGTGGGTTTTGAAAGACTCCAGAGAAAGAGACTCCACAACCTCTCTGTTGCTGTGCACAGTAAAGAAGTTCCTCCTCATGTCAAAGTGAAACCTTCTATGTTCCAATTTGTAGCTGTTCTCCTTGTCTTACTGCTACTGACCACTGAAAAGAGATTGACCCCATCTACTCAGGTATTTGTACACATTAATCAGATCTCCTCTCAGTCTTCTCCAGACTAAACAGCCCCAAGGCTCTCAGTTTCTCTTCATAGGGAAGATGCTCAAGTCCCCCAGTCATCCTCATGGCTCTCTGCTGGGCTCTTTCCAGCAGGTCCTTGTCTCTCTTGAACTCACCTGGAATGTTTCCCAGGGATGGGCTATTTATGACTTGTCTGGGCAATCCAGGCCAGTGTTTCACCACCCTCACTGTAAAGAATTTCATCCTTCTCTTAATTTGCTCTGTTCTAGCAGGCCCTGATAAAGAGAGACCTGCAAAAATTGTCTTTGTTTGTTGACTTGTGGCAGGCCAAATGAGCCTGCATCAAGAAGGGAGCTGCATTTTCCTTTCCAGCTAATCCTCTTTGCTGAGTCCTGCTACTGAAGACAGTTATCTGTGTGCCTTGGAGCAAAACCAGGATTTAAACATCAAAGTGCTAATTTAAATTCTGGAGGACAATCAATATGGAGTAATCAAACCTTCCAGCAGCTGCTGGTTTCTGCTTTGCTCTGGGCCTGATCCTGCACCCTCAGGCAACCCACAGTAACCACTGAAGCCAGCTGGAGCTTTGAGCAGTCCGTGATCTGAGTAGCACAATCAATCCTTTGTACAAAGGCCAATCATCTGGTGGCTAGCCCAAATTAATTTCAATTTTGAAATCTTTAGAGTCCTCTTTGGCTTCTGTAAAATTTCTTGTCCAAGTGACAGAACTGTTGGTTCTTGGGTATTTTGTTTTTTTCTTTCTAGTGGAAACTGCTGCTGTGGCCAGGATTCCAGTGAGGCTGTGCAGGCAAGGAAGGCAGTGATATCAGCTCAAACCTCTGCAGGTCACACTGTGCAATCAAGCATATCCTTCAGCCAGTGCTTCTCGTGGGACACTTCTTAAGCCAAGTCAGAGAATATTTTGTGGGTTTTGCATTCAGTGTTAATTATTTTTTATAGCTGCAAGTGATGGATATGAACGCTTCAATATGTAAAGCACTTCAGTAATCACAAAGCTGAGAATGGGGAGCTCTCAGATAATATCAGAATGGTGACTTTTGGCTGCTGCTTCCCACTGGAGACTTGAAAACACACATGGCTCTGCTGAGGGGCACTGGTTGAGTCCTCTACACTTGCAAAATCATCAGATTCATTCAAACCTCTCTTCTGGTTCTGAATGGATCCTGATTTCTGTGAGCGTGTTCCCTCCTGATAAGTATTTTGGAAAATAATCTGTGCAGCCATATTCAGCCTTCAAGTCCCCCAGCACCTGCTTTTGGCTGAAGTGCCAGGTTTCTAACATCTGACTGTAGGAGGAAAGCTTCTTAGGCAGGAGAGCAGCAAAATGACACTGGATTGACCATACTATAAAGAAATCAGCACTTAGACCCATCTATAAATCAGTTCATATTTAAGCATAGAAAAGTAATTTCTGCAACAGTCATGCAAATAAAACCCAGTCTATGGGCATATCCAAGGGTGCTGAAGAATGAGGTGAGCAAGTGCTGCAGATTCAAAGCCAGGCTTGCAGACAGTGCCTTGATGCTAGCCAGCTGTACACAGGTGTGGACTGTAGCTCAGAAAGGGCAGTTAGTTAAAACATGCTCTGATCTAAGCTTGGAAGAAAGATCCTGTACAGCTCTAGAGGGCAAATTTCATCAGGAGCATCTGAGGGAATAGGGCTTGTTCAGCCTGGGAAAGAAATGAGGCTCAGGAGAGAACTTCTTGCTCTCTACAACTACTTGCAAGGAGGTCGAAGCAAGATGGGGGTAGGTCTTTTCTCCCAAACAACAGGGCAAGAGGAAATAGCCTCCAGTTCTGCCAGGGAAGGTTTAGGTTGGATATTAGGAAAACTTTTTTTTAGGAAAGGACTGTTGAGCTCTGGAACAGGCTGCCCAGGAAGTGGTGGCCACCTTCTTCTGCAGGGATTTAAAAGCTGTGTAGATGAGGTGCTGAGGGGACATGGTTTAGTGGTCACCTGTTAGTGCTGGGTTAAAGATTGGACTCAATGATCTGAAAGGTATGTTGCAACCAATACAGTTCTATGATTTATGTTTCAAATTCACTGTCCAATTGCTAAGAGATTTGGGGGTTTAATCTTAAATTTACTTTGCTGTTGATGTTGAATTTCCAAACCAAAACTGCTGTTAAGATATTTCCACCATCAACATTCTAGCGCTCACCTTTCCCAGCCATGTTGCTTTGAGGAGCACTTACCTCTATGAGCATGTACAAGGAGAGTAGTGTAATCCCAAGGTTGTATACAATGAGGTGAGCCCTGAGAGAGAAAGGAGGCCTGTTCTTCATGAATTTGTTGCCCAGCCATATGCAGAGTAGGTATGCTCCAGTAAGGAAAAACGTGGGAAGGTAAGAATCCAAAAGGAACCATCCTCTAACCCTGGTATCTGAAAAGAGACACAGGCAGCAGGCAATGTAAAAAGGCTGTGGTAAAATGCTGCTAAAATAATGCAGAACACATCATGAAAATCGTCTGCTAAAAGTGCAAGAGGGTATCTGTTAGGCTTTGCTCAGAGATCTACCTGTTGCTTTTACCTTCCCAAATCTGCATACTAATTCAGAGAATGCCTGCTGAAAATCTTTTGGTTCTAATTGACAAGCAGCTGAATATGAGCCAGCAGTATGCCCAGGTGGCAAAGAAAGCCAATGGCATCCTGCCTGGGGTTAGAAATGCTGTGTCCAGCAGGAGTAGGGAGGTGACTGTCCCCTTGTACTCTGCTCTGGTGAGGCCACACCTAGAGTATTGTGTTTGATTTTGGGCAGAGGGATGTGGAGGTGCTGGAGTGAGTGCAGAGGATGGCAATGAAGCTGGGAAAGGGCCTGGAGAATAAATTTTATGAGGAGTGACTGAGGGAGCTGGGGATGGTTAGTTTGGAAAAGAGGAGACCTGAGGGGAGACCTAATTGCTGTCTACAGCTTCTTGAAAGGACTTTGTGGAGAGGTTGGTGCTGGTCTCTTCTCACAAGTAAATAGTGATAGAACAAGCAGAAATAGCCTCAAGCTATGACTGGGTAGGTTTAGATTGGATATTAGGAGAACTTTTTTCCCAGCAAGATTGATCAGGCATTGGAATGGACTGCTCAGGGAGGTGGCTGAGTCAGGAACCCTGGATGTGTTTAGAAGTTGTTTGGATGTGGTGCTTGGGGATATGGTTTAGGGTAACCCTTGCAGAGCAGGAATATCAGTTGGACTTGGTGATTCTGAGGGTCTTTTCCAACCTGAATATTTCTGTGATTCTGTGATAATAATAACTTCTTCTCCACTAATTTAAGGCTGTTTACATCTCCTTATTTGAACGTTAGTAAGGAGTGTATTGAACATATTTGAAAGAGAAAACAAAATGAAAGGTAACATTCCCTATATGCTTTTTAAAATTTTAATTTAATGCTGTAACTTAATATTGAACTAGATCATAACTTAATCTGCAGCTTGCAGATGGTAGAGTGGCTTCAACATTTGTCCATGTGTAATTGAAGAAGTGGTGGAGGCTGCAACCCTGGAAGTGTTCAAAGGCAGGCTGGGTGGGCCCTTGAGCAAGCTGTTCTAACAGGAGGCATCCCTGCCTATGGCAAGGGTGGGGTTGGAACTAGATGATCTCTAAGATCCTTTCCAACCCAAACCATTCTAGGATCCTATGATTAATTACAAAGTATGCAAGTAGAATTGCCAGATATTAATTCTGCATTTGCCATTTAAGGTAATTCATATTTGCTGGAAAACATTTATTCAGGGGGCTGATTTTTCTCAAATGCATTAAATGTGAATGGCAAATGGCAAATGTTCTCCTTGAGGGTTACCCTTATCAAAGGTATTTAGCAAAGCAAGGGTTTGCTTCTCAAAGTTTCTGTCCCATTTGCCTGGTCCTGAAATGAGATATTAAGGTCAAATCCTGCTTGCCTTATTCACACAAGTAATCCCATTGGCAGTAATCAGATAGCTGAGTGTATGTGAGCAAAGCCTAATCCTGTGTGTCAATGTGGAGGTGCTGCTTCGTTGGCCTGTGAGCAACTGGGTGACATGAGCCAAAGGAGTGCGTTTTCTTTCTTGTATTTTTTTCCAAGATAGAGCAAAATTTAGAGTTTTATTTCCACAGTGGCATTTATGAAGAGAGCAAGGGCCCTCATAGTTAGTGTTTTCAAAAAAGATTACTGACATTCTGTCGCTATTTATGGAATAAGTGAAGAACCATCTGTGAGATACTATCATGCAGGCCACAGTGGTCTTTTCTTTAGGCCCCCTTTAAGCACTGGAAGGCTGAAGTAAAGTTTCCCTGCAGCCTTCTCTTCTCTAGGCTGAAAAACACCAACGCTTTAAGCCTTACTTCAACCATCTCAATGGCTATTAGAATCACTTCAACACAAAGAGAATTGCTGGAAGTGATTCCTTCTCAAGTTCAAAAGCAACATCTGAAGCTGTGGAATGAACGTTTTTGAGATGTTTCTGCTCCCATTTGGGCTCTCAAAGGACAGGTAAGGTCATGTCTGTATGTTTTAGGACCACAGGGATTTAATTTGTTCATTGGTATCCTAAATGAAGAGGTAGAAAGTAATCATGTCAGCAAGATTGCTCCCCAAAGAAAGGTTCCCCCATCCCAGGATTGCATCAGCTTGTGCACAAAGGTTACTCACACAAAGGCTACCTGGCATCACAGATACTGAATCAGCAAGTTTGCTTGAAGAGGAAAAGGAATGAGAAGAGATAGGATGCAGATTAAACTAAACAGCATTAAATTTTGCCTCAGTATTGCCCTCTGAAAGTTTTCAGTCTGCTGTGAGCAGCCACAGGCAGTTGGGCTAACCCCACAGAGCTTGTGTGCTTGTTTAGGTGAGCATGTCAAGTGTTGAAGTCTACACTACTTCACTTTCAGGAGTAAGAAAAACATCTGCCCTTACCTCATTATTTTCCACCCTGATTTTGGTACCTGGAAGGGTAAGACAGTTACTGACAGAAGGTGGCTTACGATCAGCAGCCAAGGAATGTGACTGGTTTGTTGTCACTTGCACTTATCCCTGCATGACAAGAAGGGGAAGAGTTTTATGTGGAAAAGAAATGGCCAAAGTAAGGAGTGTATTGCACAAACAGTTATCGGAAGGAGGATCAAAAGTATTCTGCTGACTGACAGCTTGATCTCCATGTTCAAGGGCTATAAAGGTACACTGTCAAGAGGAGAAAAGATTGTTTAAAAAATGCTGGACCCACACAGCATCTGAATTTGAGACTGAGGCAGTGAATAAAAGCACAGTGTGAAAGTGCTGGACTGTGGCAGGGGAAGGAGCAGGCGCCCACAAGCTCTGTGAATGAGCTCATTCACGGTCACTGGCCATGGTGTGCCAGACCCTTAGGGTGAAATCTTGGCTGCTTTGAAATGAGTGGCAGGGCTCCCAGGCTCTATAAACCTATCAGACTTTTATCAGAGAGGTTTAGAAACATTTTGATTCAGGTTTCTGTCTAGCTTTGGCCAAGTGGCGTCTGAGTAAATTCAGACCTTAAGTGCAAGGAGTAAATGGGTTTGCACCAATGCCTTGCTGCTGGGCACACTCAGCTGAAGAGAGGAGGAGTACTTATGACATCACCATATCTTTATTAATATTTATCCATTTGGGACCACCTCTGTTTCTTTCACAGATAAGCAACCAATTAATTAGATTTAGCTCTTGCAATTCAATATTCCCTAATTTCACATAACGCCAAATGGTACTCTGCAGATGAAACTGGAAAAATGTTGTCTTAACAGAACAATATTATCCAGGGAAGTGTTTGAGTCCACATTCCTAAAGGTATTTAAAAGATGTGTAGATGCAGTGCTGTGGGACATGGTTTAGTGGTGACCTGGCATTGCTGGGTTAATGGTTGGGCTTGATGGTCCTTAAAGTCTTTTCCAGCCA
This sequence comes from Psilopogon haemacephalus, assembly GCA_013396835.1. Taxonomy (NCBI): domain Eukaryota; kingdom Metazoa; phylum Chordata; class Aves; order Piciformes; family Megalaimidae; genus Psilopogon; species Psilopogon haemacephalus. The sequence goes on from VWZI01015226.1 coordinate 148,820, forward strand.
AAACACTTCTACAACTCTGTCAAAATAGAGCAGTTTCACTTTCCCTCATTATGCCTTGAGCTAAATAATCTTCTGTCCAGAATAATATGGGCCAACGTTAAAGTATAAAACCAGTTCTTACTAAGAGATGTAACTGATGGGCATGTGTGTGGCTTCCATTCCCTGATCAAAAGTTTGCTAGTTCCAAAGCAAACACTGAGGTAAGTCTGTGTACAAAGTCCAGCTGACAGCAGTGAAGAGAAGCACCAAGTGTGGCTATGTAAAAATCAAGCTCACATCTTCAGTAGCATTCCTCTTACTCTACCGAACTGCAGCTTCTGCTAACCTGGTGCTAACAGTGTGAGCAAAGATTGCCTCTAGGATCTAGAGTAAGGCTTTCTGTGTCCTGTGGCTTCAGCCACATGTGGTGATGATGATTAAAACCAGTATAATGACACCAGTATTTCAATAGTTACTACCTAAAATGTAAATCATGACTAGGGAGTGTATTTTAAAAGAATAGAGCCCTGCTGTCTGTCCTTTTAAGCCATTTGTCTCTGGAACAAAGCCTGTGTGCCGTGGATGAGACCTGGTGGAGGCAAGGAAGGGGAATGCTTTGTAGGTTTTAGATATTTGGGGAGACTCTCAAGAATAAATTAGATTTTAGACTGTAAGGCTAGTCTATACAGTTTGAAACTGTTTGGTGTTTATTGGGAGTTATTTATGTGGAGGGAGCTGTGTTATTTGCTAAATGTAGGATACTGTGTTGATAATAGAATCACAGAATTGTCAGGGTTGGAAGGAACCTCAAAGATCATCCAGTTCCAACACCCCTGACATAGTAGGGATACTTCATGCTAGATCAGGTTGCCCAGAGCCACATCCAGCCTGGCCTTAAAGACCTCCAGGGACGTGGCTTCTGTCACCTCTTTGGGCAGCCTGTTCCAGTGTCTCACCATCCTCACACTGAAGATCTTCTTCCAAGCATCCAATCTGAATCTACCCACTTCTAGTTTTGCTCCATTCCCCTTAGTCCCATCACTACCTGACATCCTAAGAAGTCCCTCTCCAGTTCTTTTGTAAGCCACCTTCAGATACTGAAAGGCCACAGTAAAGTCTCCTTAGAGCCTTCTCTTCTGCACACTGAACAATCCCAGCTCTCCGAGTCTGTCTCCATAGCAGAGGTGCTGCAGCCCTCTGATCATCCTTATGCCCCTTCTCTGGACCTATTCCAGCATGTCCACATCCCTCTCATAATAGTGGCTCCGGAGCTGGACACAGTACTCCAGGTGGGATCACACCAGAGCAGAGCAGAGGGGGAGAATCACCTCCCTCATCCTGCTGGCCGCACTTCTGCTGCATCCCAGGCTCTGGTTGGCCTTCTGGGCTGGAATTTCACACTGCTGGCTCATGTTGAGCTTCTCATCCACCATCAACCCCAAGTCCCTCTCCCCAGGGCTACTCTCCAGCCAGTCACTGCCCAGCCTATATCAATACTTGGGATTTCCCCAACCCAGATGCAGGACCCTGAACTTGGTATTTTTGAACCTCATGAGGTTGGCATGGGCCCATCTCTTCAGCCCATCAAGCTCCCTCTGGATGGATCCCTTCTCTCCAGCATGTCAGCCACACCACATAGCTTAGCACTTTTGACACACCTGATGGTTGGAACGCCACCCAGGGGGACCTGGCAGTGGGCTCATGCCAACCTCATGAAGTTCAATATGGCCAAATGCAAAGTCCTGCATGTGTTTTGTGGCAATTCTTGGTATCAACACAGTCTGGGAGATAATGGGATTCAGAGGAGGCCTATGGAGAAGGACATGGGGATACTGGTGCAGGAAAAGCTGACATGAGCTAGCAACATATGCTTGCAGCCCAGAAACCAGCTGTATCCAGGGCATGGCCAGCAGGCTGAAGAAGGTCATTCTGCTGTGCTGCTCTGCTCTGGTGTGACCTCACCTGCAGTACTATGTCCAGCTCCATGTCTTTCCAGTCATGGGAAAGACATGGACCTGTTGGAGTGGGTCCAAAGGAAGCCACAAAAATGATCATAGTCTCTTCATGGCTTTCTTGTAGGCACCTTTCAGGTACTGGAAGGCCACTGTAATGCCTCCCTGCAGCCTTCTCTTCTCCAGGATGAACAGTCCCAGCTCTCTCAGCCTGTTCTCAGCCATCTGATTATCTTCATGGTCCTCTTCTGAACCTGCGCCAGAGCACTTTGATGTCCTCCTTTTGGTGAGGGCAGCAGAACTGGATGCAGCTGACTGTTAACTACTGCTCTTCATTAGAGTATTTTTGAGTGGTGCTACTTCTTAAATGGGTTACAGGTGAAGCAACCTACCTCGAGGTCCAAACATGTAGTCCACAAACTCATTTACTTCCCGGTCAAAAGCTTTCAGGTGCTCCTGAAAAGTGTAAAAAAGTAAAAATGATATTATCTTGTGGCTGACAGAGAATGCAGTTTAGAAAGATATTAACAAGTTGTCAGAGAGCATGTCATGCTCAAGCATTTCCAGAGTACAGAACATCATGGCTACTGAAAAAAAACCCAAAACCAAGCCAAACCAAACAACCAGAAGACCTCTTTAAAAATTAATTTAGGGCAGATTGTGGTCTAGATAACAGCAGAGGCCTCATTACTGGAAGCTGTGCCAAAACCAGAACTCTTTAGGAAGGGAAATAAAGGTTTTACAAGTGAAAGAGAACAGCCACCTCTCTCTGGGGTTATTTTCACTCCAGTAAAGATGTGGGGTTTGGCTTTTTCATTCTGCTTCCTCCACTGAAATCACTTTTTGAGAGGAGCTGGCGATTCCTTTGCTATGCTTCACAAAGCTGCCTGGTTGCAGCCAGCCTAGTGACTGTGCATGGCCTGAACTGGTCTGCATGGCCTGAACTGGGGGCCAATCTCTTTTCGAAACAGGGACCTGCTGGAAAGAGTCCATCAGAGAGACATGAGGATGCCTGGGGGACTGAAGCATCTCCCCTACAAAGAGAGACTGAGAGCCCTGGGGCTCTTTAGTCTGGAGAAGTTTGAGAGAAGATATGATCAATGTGTACAAATATCTGAGGGGTGGATGTCAAGTGGATGGGGCCAATCTCTTTTCAGTAGTCTGCAGCAATAAGCCAAGGAGCAATGGGTACAACTGGAACATAGAAGGTTTCACCTCAACATGAGGAGAAACTGCTTTACAGTGAGGGTGACAGAGCACTGGAACAGACTGCCCAGAGAGGTTGTGGAGTCTCCTTCCCTGGAGACTTTCAAAGCCTGCCTGGATGCATTCCTGTGTGAACTGCCCTAGGGTATCCTGTTTGGCAGGGGTTTTGGACTCAGTGATCTCTGGAGGTCCCTTTGAACCCCTAAAGTTCTGTGATTCTGTAATATATCAACTCTTCCCCTGAAGAAGGAAACCTCTGGGGCAAGCCAACTGAGATGTCTCTAAGTCAGGTACTGAATTCTTGAGAGAAGTCTGCAGGAGAAAGTACATGTCTGGAAATAAAGTTCAGGGCAGGGAGGCAGGAACAGAAGGGCTACATTCAGTAGATATTATGTTTTGAGGTCTAAATCAACAAGGGTGCTAAGCTCTGGAGGCTTAGCATATTTGTCTCTGATTTTGAATTAGTCAAGATCTAAGCTATGATTGACACAGCCCTTCCCTCAGCTTCCTCAGGACATGGTCTCTCCAAAATGCTTCTTGTCAGATTCCCACTCTGAGCTTCCTGCATGCTGGTGCCTGAAGAACTCTTTGCCACAAGCCTGAGGTCAGCCAGATGCTTCCTCTGTTCCTTCCAATGAGCTCTGCTGTGCTTAGTGAATTAATTTTAGCACTGAGCAAATGCAGCCAAGCTCAGAAGAAAGACACAGAGTGATACTGAGCATCTCCACAGTGCAAGAGCTGCCAAGAACTCTGTGCACCTTTGAATGCCAGATATCTGCTGGGCTGGAGCACCATTAGCAGCTCTGACAATTCATGATGCAAACAGATCCCGCACTTCACAGCACTGAGAAAACTAAACTAGCACTGAGGAAGAAGTCCTGACTAGTGCCCCTGGAGAAAGGCATCTTCTTGATTTCAGGCTGTTTCCTCAGCAGCCTAAGGAAGGATTCTGCCAGAAGTGATACTTCTTCTCCAGGTGCAGAACCTGTGCAAAAGATCTACTTTGATTTTTACATCCCTGAGCAATGCAGTTGTTCTGCTATTATTTAATGATGAAAGAACTCCCATATTAGAAATCATATAATTTGCTTGAAAGAGGCCTCTAAGATTGCCAGGTCCAACCACTAACCCAGCACTGCCAGGTTACCACCACAGTTACAACTCCTTTAAGTGCCTCCAGGTATGAGGTCTTCTCCACTTCTCTGGGCAGTCTGTTCCAGGGCTTGATAACCCCTTCTGAAATAGAAAAATTTCCTAATATGGAACTCAAATATCTTCTGTCACAACTTTGAGGCCATTTCCTCTTGTCCTGTCACTTGTTACTAGGAGAAGAGACTGACACTCATCTCACTGTAACCTCCTTTCAGGTAGCTGCAGAGAGCAAGGAGGTCTCTCCTCAGCCTCCTCTTGAGCAGACTAACAAACTCAGCTCCCTCAGCCATTCCTCATGAGACTTGTGCTCTAGACCTTCACCAGCTTTTTTGCTCATCTTTGAACATGCTCCAGCACCTCAATGCCCTTCTTGTAGTGAGAGACCCAAAACTGATTGTAGGATTTAAGGTGTGCCCATACCAGTGCAGAGTACATGGGGACAATCACTTCTCTAATCTTGCTGGCCACACAATTTGTCATCCAGGCCAGGATGCTTTTGGCCTTGGGCACCTGGGCACACACAGCCTCATATTCAGACAGCTGTTGTCCAACATCCTCAGGTTCTTTTTTGCTGGAGAACTTTCTACCCACTCATTCCCAACCCTATATGGGGTTGTTGTGACCCAAGTGCAGGACCTGGCACTTGGCCTTCTGAAACGGTTGACTTCAGCCCATTGATAGAGCCTGTTCAGATCCTTCTTAAGAGGCTGTTCACTATCAAGCAGATCAACACACCTGCCCAACTTGGTGTCATCTGCAAAACACACCAAAATTACTTTTTGCATGGGTTACTGTATTCATTGATTCAGCTTGTGATACTTGACCTCCAACACCTGGCTAGGATGAGCAGAGAGTGTGCTGAGTGGATAAAGCAGTCTAAAGTTAAATCTGCCTCTTTATGAATGTGCTTAAATGGCACAGTGGGGACTTGTAGCAACTCCTAGCTCTGCTCCAGCCAATCTTCATTAGCAGCTGATCAATTCAGTGCTTGGTTTGTTTTTGTTAGTCATTCACAGAATCATTCAGGGTTGGAAGGAACCACAAGGAACATCTATTCTAACCTCCCTGCCATGGGCAGAGACACCCTACCCTAAATCAGGCTGCCCACAGCCTCCCCAGCTCTTTTGTAGGTCCCCTTCAGATACTGGAAGACCACAATAAGGTCACCTGGGAGCCTCCTCTTCTCTAGACTGAACAGCCCCACCTCTTTCAGTCTGTCCTCATAGCAGAGGTGCTGCAGCCCTATGATCATCCTTGGGGCCCTTCTCTGGACATGCTCCAGCATGTCCACATCCCTGTGCCATATCTTGATAATTTTGTTTTCCCTGCTACTTGCAGGCAGGTTTTTGTCGCTGCTGAGAAGTGAGTGTAACGATGTGCTGGTTTGAGGCTAACTGGAATACTTTAATGAGAGAAATTAGATCACTGGTTGTGAAAAGAAAATAATGATGAAGTCTGTACCATTCACTGGTTTGCCGAGAGGGATAAAAAGTTAAGTTTCAGTAATTTGTCCCACTCTGGATCTGTTTGCTTCCTCTTCACTCTGCTCTAGTACCTCTCCACTAATCTTGGCTAACAGCAAACAAGGTAAGCTTTGCTGGTTGTTTTGTCTGTCTGGGAGAGTAGAGGAAGAAAGAGAGGGTAGCTTTGAGTCCTTTCTGGGCAGTTTCCTTTGTCTGTGAGGGAGTCTGGATGTCTGTATTATCTCTAATTTGTATATAATTGTAAATACTTGTATATATATGCTTGTAAATTTTGCTTTGCTGTAAATATTTGCTTCCTCTTACTTCCCAGTTCTCTGAGCTAGTCTGGTAAATTTCAATTGTGTGTATGTGTGTGTGTGTGTGTGTAAAGTTCCTAGCTCATCACAAACGAGTTCAGGGTTGGGTTTTTTTTTGCACTTGGCATGCATGTTTGGGCATTTTTTTCTAGAGGAAGCAACAGAGACAAGCAGACAACGTAGCCTTTCTAGCACTGCAAAAAACCTCCTGATTTCCTACTGTAACTTCCAGATTTAAGATGAATAGAAGATCCTAAGCCTGTGCACAGGATCTCATGGCTTGTTGGACAATGAACCTTAAAAAAAAAAAAAAAAAAAAAAAAGAAGGAGGCAACAACTCCAAAAGCTAGAGCTCTGCTTTTCCCACAATCCTGGCAGTGGCAAGACAAAGGGCACTCTATGCCCAAGAAGTAGGTTTCTTGGTTGCCGTCCCAGATGTCTGCAACGTTAACACTGTGTCCCTGAGGCGGGGATTAATGTGCAAGGGACTGCCTGCCCCCCCTGTTGCAGTCAGGGGGGATCAAAAAGGATTTGCTAAAATGTGTTCCCTGAGCAGGGCTCTCCCCGGCTGAACAGTTTGGTCTGAGTTTAAGCAGCTCGCACTGGTGCTGTGGGGCACTGGTGTGCCGGCTGCAGGGGGAGGCAAGGCAGCAGCACTTGGGTGGCACCTTCAGTGCATCTGGGGGGGACATAAAAGTAGGGCTGTGAGGTTCTCTCCTTAAAACACAATGAATTAAAATAAAATAGATGCACACATGCAAACTAAAAGAAAGCCTGAACGGTTTTATTTTTCTTTACATCTTGAGCCATTTGACAGGCAGCTGTGAGCATCCCTTCAGAAAATTCCAAAGCTTTGTGCTGAGTCAGACGCTCAGCTTGGAAATTGTTAACAAATTAATTGCTTCATTAAGAATTTTCCCTGCAATGCTGCTTCCCTTTATAAATGCACATTTGCTAAGGACATTAGCAGTGGAAGATTGGATACAGCCTGTGAAGGGTGCAACAAAAAGGAAAGATTCTGAGAGCTGTTGGCAAAATTGACAGCCTTATACATGTTTATGTATAAATGACCAATTCACTTAGGGTGTAGGGGGTTAAACAGGCTTCTCATGTCTACATTGCTAAAGGTACTGTATATATACTATACACACAAGCGTATGGATGCATTTGTACCTCAAATAATGTGTTCAGTTTTGGGCCCCTCACTAGACAAACAGGTCTCTGGTGAGAGAAGCTTTGTTTGGGTTCTGCTACACTGATTCCTAGTCAAAGGTGACACTAGTAGGTGTTGCTCCTACTTGCAGTTTGAATACGCACTTCTTGAACACAGGAAGTTCCATCTAAACATGAGGAATTTCTTTACTTTGAAGGTGGTGAAGCACTGGAACAGGCTGTCCAGAGAAGTTCCCAGAGAGGCTGTGGAGTCTCCTTCTCTGGAGACTTTCAAGGCCTGACTGGATGTGTTCCTCTTGTGATCTGAGCTAGACTGTGTGTTCCTGCTCTGGCAGGGGGGTTGGACTCGATGATTTCTTTGGGTCCTTTCCAACCCCTGTGGTCCTGAGAAGAAGCATGTTGAGGTGCTGGAGCATGTCCAAAGAAGGCCAAGGAAGGTGGTGAGCGATCTAGAGAGTAGGTGCTACAAGTAGCAGCTGAGGGAACTGGGGGCGTTTAGCCTAGACAAAAGGAGGTTGAGGGGAGACCTTCTTGCTCCCTGAAAGGAGGTTGTAGTAAAGTGGGAGTCAGTCTCTTCTCATAAGTAACAAAGGACAGAGCAAATTAAAATTATTACTGACTTGGATGAAGTAGAAAAGCTGAGAAAAGAACCAAGTGGGATTAAAAACCACCTCAAAATCTCTATAATAATGCCAATGTGTTTTCTTTGTTTCACAAACCCTCTGCTGAATGTCTTATTTAATCCTTCCCTAATGCTGCTGGGATGAATTCTGCCTGGTTCTATTTCCTATCTGGAAAACTGTTCCTATGGGCACTTAGTCAAACTGGGTCAACCATCTTCTCAAAAGCACAGCACATTAAAATTTACCCTGTGTAACCTGTTCAGGTTATTGAATTATTCAACGTATAAAGCAGGAAATATTCTTTTTTTCACATGTCAATGGACAAGGAAGAAGCAGGAGATTCATGAGGGGGCATATTGATCCTCCTTTGGCAAAGGGGTTGGTCTCGATGATCTCTGGAGGTCCCTTACAACCTCTAATGTCCTGGGATTCTGTGATATTCTTTACATAATTATATCCCAAAATGTATAGCTAGAGGCTGTGCTGGCTCCTGGAGAGCTCTGCACAAGTGCAATGGTCCACTTGGCCAGACTCACCAGACTCACTGCCAGAAGTGGAGGTCACATATTTTAATTTCTCTTTAAACCTTGGAATGAAGGAATCTGGCAAAGTAACTTAGTGCTGCAGATTTCCTACCCCTTGCTCTCCAGCTCAGAGATTGGTAAAATGGGTCATGTTGTAGCCTGATTTACCCACAACTTGAGAGTACCAACACTCAGCTGACAGAATTTTCTTCTTCTTGTGATCTGGGTGAAGGAAATCCAGTTGTGTTAATTTGGGATTTTCTTGTTTTGCAGTCATTTGCTACAGTCAGGACCACAAAGATGATTAAGGGCATGGAATATCTCTCTTATGAGGAGAGACTGAGGGAGCTGAGGCTCTGCTGCTTGGAGGAGTCTGAGAGGTGACCTCATCAATGTTTATAAATACATAATGGGTGAGTGCCAAGAGGCTGGAGCCAGGCTCTGCTTGATGATGCCCTATGACAGGACAAGGAGCAATGGGTGGAAGCTGAAGCATAGGAATTTCCATGGAAACAGGAGGATTTTTTTCCCTGTGAGGGTGACAGAAGACTGGAACAGGCTGCCCAGGGCAGTTGTGTATATATGCTTCTACATTTTGCTGTGCTGTAAATACAGCTTCATCTGGCTTCCAAGCTGCCTGAGCTAGTCTGGTAAATTTCAACAGTGTGTGTGTGGGTAAAGTCCCTAACCCATGACAAATGAGAGTGTCACAATATCTAGTACCAGGCAAACACAACTAGGAGCCTTTCGGCGCTTCAGCGGTTGCAGTGGTTTTACAACACGCTTTGTGTCTTTGCACTTATGTCCAGCATTGGAAGACTGGCTTTCTTGGGAGAGGCTTTTCACACAGCTTTCTTCATCATTCAGGGGGATCATCTGGTAGGATCAGCCTAAGCTGACCTGTAAAATCAAGTGTCACCAGCGCTGGGAATTTCCATGTGACGTAACGTCACCAGGAGAACGCTGCAGCGCTCGACTGGGCTCATCCGATTGTTAAATCTGTTCTTAGAGCAAACAGCCAGTAGGGAGGTGGAGATCAGGTGGAAAAATGATGGGTGTCTCAGCAGTTAAGTATCAGTAGGTAGAGAGCTGCACTGTAGTGAACATATAGTGGGCAGGAGGAAAACAGAGTTGCAGGCAAGGTCAGCTTAAACGACCTGAGACCTGATATACGTCTCAGGCACTGCTCAGATAGCTCTTTCCAGAAAACCAATATCCTCATGAGCTCAAGTTTCCAATGGGTGAAGCAGATGCTGCAAGCCTCTTCTGCTTCAAAAAATGGTGAAGCATCACTTCTTGCTTGGCATGAAATGTGTGTTGTTGGGAGTAACTACTTTAAGAGATGTTGATTTCTTACAAGTCAATGCAATAACTACCTTGGTTTTACAAGACAAGTTAGAAGCTGCATTGAAGGTAGACGTAGCAGATTCAGGTACTGCTACAGATATTCTTCCAGACAAGCAAAATGGGAAGCATCTATCCTCAAAAAAACCAAGCCAAACCCCAACAAAACAACAACAAAAAAACCAAAAACCCCAAAACAAACCCAAACAAAACCACCCACCCCCACCCCCAAACCAAACAAAACCAAACCGAACAAAACCCAACCAACCAACCAAATAAAAACCAACTATACACCCTCCCCCCCTACACACACTTTGATTAAAGGAAGAAAAGCTAACTGACAGACACAGGATAACTATTTGCCAGCAAAAGTTATTATCTGTCAGAAGTGGTAAAGGTAATGATGGTAACTCTAGTTATGAAATATCTGAGAGAATTAAGGTGTTGCAGGGGAATAAAGCAACAAGAAGCTTTTCCCTGGAAAACTGAATTTGATCAAGGGATATACACCTCTCTTAAAGGTGTCATCTGTAAATGTGGTGAGTGATAGCCATGAGAGTTAAGTAAGTGAGTAAAACTGAAGAGTTGTAACCATTACTGGATTTAAAGAAAATTGATCTAGTTGAAATTACTTCTTTTAGTAAGATGCTAAGAGAGAAAGAAGGCAGGAGGTGATGCCTGAAGGTGTCCTTTGCTACTAGACTAGCCCAGGAGGCTTGGAAGAAAAATGAGCTATATTTACAAATCTGAAGAACGTAAAATACAATGTATATGTACAAAATAGATTCACCTAGATTTACAATTATTTACAATTCAGAAATAGCATTAAAAATTTTTAAAAGTCTTGAATTTGTTGTGGGTTAAGGAGTAGCTGTTATACTGTAGAGTGGAATTCCTCCTGTGGGGGTAGAAAGTCCCAGGAAGGGAGGCATGGGATATTACAATATGTTCCTCATCTCTTCTAAACTGGGGATCCCAGATCTGGATGTGATACTTCAGATGTAGCCTCACTTGGACACAGTAAAGGGGGAGAAGAACTTCCCTCAGCCTGCTGGCCACATTTGTCTTAACTCAGCCCAGGAGGCCATTGGCCTTCCCCGCCACAAGAGCACATTGCTGGCTCATAGTGAACTTGCCTGCTGGCACTAGGGGTCCTTGTCCACAGAGCTGCTTTCCAGCAGGTCAACCCCTAACCTGTACTGGTGCATGGGATTATTCCTGCCTAGCTGCAGGGCTCTGCACTTGCCCTGCATTAGATTCTTTCCTGCCCAACTCTCCAGTCTGTCCAAGTCTTGCTGAATGGCAGCACAGCCTGCTGATGTGTCAGCTGCTCCTCCCAGTTTGGTGTCATCATTTTGTATGACTTGTATAACACTCCTTAAAATTCCTGGAAACACACCTGGAGGCCAAAGGGGATAGTGCTGTGCCCTTTCCCTTCTACACCTGTCCCCACCACATTGTTCTCTGGCTTGCCTCTCAACTTCACACCTCTCTGTCCAAACACTTTTTCACCTGAACTCCACCATCTCTCAAAGGTGTCTGGTAAACTGAAGGAAATTGCTTCCTGCTTGATGAAAACTAAATTATTCTGGGAGAAAATATTGTAATAAACGTAGCCCCCAGGGTACATTTCAGCAATAACAATTTGAAATGAAATTGCGCTGGTAATGTAGCACACGTAAAAGTGTGTGTGTGTGGGGGTGGGAAAGTGGTGGCTTTTCCCTCCAGGGTAGGCTGGGAGGATAGTTTTGAGATTTTAGTTTAGTTATTGTAAGCAAAATAGCTCTCATCTAGCCTTTAATCTTTCAAGAGTTTGGGGTTTTTTTTTATTTTTATTTTACTGGTTTTTTTCGCAGATGCTATTAAAATGCAGGTTGCAAAGTCTCCAGCAGTCAGGAAGAAAAAGCTGCGTTAAAATCAAAAGGTTCTCAGGATCACTTTTCAGTGAAATAGGATGATACTGGGTTTTGGCAGAGGAATAAAAGCTAAATGTTGCCCTTTCTATACCCATTGCACAAAGTGCCTGGTTTTGAGCCAAGCTTCTAATGTGTTCCAGCATCAAGAAATCACAAGGGCTGCATCTCGGCGTGAACATCCTGTGATACCTCTGACACATATCAGAAAAAAATCCAATACATCATAGAAAGCATCTGGTAGGTAAGTAACCTACCAGAAATGAGAGCTCTGGAAATTGAGCATAATGCCATAAAACTAAAGATGTGATAGAGACAGGACAAGGGAAAAAGTGGCACAAATTGGAACACTGAAAGATTCACCTGAATATAAGGAAAATCCTTCTTGTCTCTGAGGGTGACAGAGCACTGGACCAGGCTGCCTAGAAAGGTTGTGGAGTCTCCTTCTCCAGAGAGACTCCAAACCTGTCCATAATTGGAGATGAAGTGGATGTGGATGGCATTAATCAGAATGCTAGGAGACCTGGGGCTGTTTAGCCTGCAGAAGAGAAGACTGCGAGGGGATCTTACCAATGCTTATCAATATCTAAAGGATTGGGCAGGGGGGCCAAGAAGATGGGGCCAGACCCTTTTCTGTGGTGCCCAGCAACAGGACAAGGAGCAAAGGGCACAAACTGGAACACAGGAATCATAGAATCATGGAATCACAGAATGTCAGGGGCTGGAAGTGACCTTGAAAAATCATCTGGTCCAGCCTCCCTGCTAGAGCAGGATCACCTAGAACAGATCACACTGGAACACAGCCAGACAGTTCTTGAATATCTCCAGAGAGGTAGGCTCCACAGCTCCCCTGGGCAGCTGGTTCCAGTGCTCTGTCACCTTCACAGTGAAAAAATTCTTCTTCAGGTTCACATGGAACCTCCTATGCTTCAACTTCCACCCATTGCACCTTGTCCTGTCACTGGGCATCACTGAGAACAGGCTGGCTCCATCCTCCTGGCACTCACCTCATATATTTATGAAAGTTCCACCTAAACATAAGAAAAAGCTTCTTTCCTTTCTGAGTGACAGAGCACTGGACCGAGCTGCCCAGAGAGGTTGTGGAGTCTCCTCCTGTGGAGAGACTCCAAACCTGCCTGCAATTGGTGTGGATGGCATTAATCAGAAGGCCTTACCCAAAGACATGCCAATTCCCTGACAAGCAAATCGCTCCTAACAACTTTGCCAACCATTTATTCCCTGCCAAACTGAAGGCAAGCTGAAGGTTTTTGGAATGGTTTTATCCATGCTTGCAGCTCAATGCAAGAAACACAGTTTTTTGGTGTGGGGTTTTTTTTTTCTGTTTGTTTGGTTTTGTTTTTTTATTTCAAGCTGGCTGTGAAAATGCCTGTGCAATATAGGGAAATGAGGGAACCATCTTGATGTGTGTTTTCCGAAGTGTCACTTGAGAACATAAAACAATTGAAGAGGAAAATATCATCTTCTGCTGTTAATTGATGGTTCTGTTAAAGGGATTTTTTTTTGGCCTTCCGTTTCTCCCTTAAATCCTTGAGGGCAAAACCCTGGATTTCAAATGCTAATTCATGGTTTAGACTTCTATCCTAATGGAAAAAAAAAAAAAAACAACAACAACCAAAAAATGGTGAGGAGAGGAAAGGAAATGATAGTTAATTTTCGAGTTTAATAAATAGGTTATGGAAGTTCTCTTAGGTCTCCTCCTCCAAAGCAGTTCTAAATGTATCTCTTTTAAACCCTGGGTTTACCCATGGGTAAAGACACAGCTGCTCACATAATGTGGCCCATGTATTTAGCATATGACAAGGTGAGCCATGGGGACTATATGCAGATAACGGATTTATAAGCTCAGCTGTCACCAGGCACTTCTAAATTGGCTGATAAATTTGACAGGCCTGAAGCATTTATAATGCAGCAGAGCTGCAGTCTCCAGTCTCACAAGGTGCCAGCTGGGCAATCCTTCTCATGCCTGTCTACCACTGCCTCTCAAGGCAGACTCAACCCAGCAGCTTTCTGGCTCTGGACAAGCAGGGTGCACTTAGTTTTATTCTCCTAATTTCCCTTCTTTCTCCTTTACCTTCTTTAATTATAGGTCAGTTGTGACATTTTACTTTAGTATTGAGTGTGGACTTTGCACTTAGTCATTTTATATGAAGCCTATCAATTCCTCAGCTTCTAAATAAGTTTTACAGGCAGTGATTAACAAAACTCACAAAAGCATCAGGAAAAAGTCCTGCCTAATGTGAGTCTCTTGATTTAAACTGGCTTAGATCAGGGAATAAATGAGACCTTTATATTAGCATTAATCTGGAGTTTATTAATACCTAAAAACCCCCCAAACAACTCCTGCAGGGTTTCTCCCAACTTTTTACTGAAGTTCTAGCTTTAAAGTGTTTGCCTCTGATGAACCTTTTCCTTAAAAAAAAAAATCTAGAGAAGTTACTAAATGAAATGAACATAATATCAAGTGCCTGATGAGCAGTGGGAGTCTTTATTTTCACAGGTCAGACTGCTTGTAATGAAGATACAATTACCAGCCTGAAAGACTCAGGGGATCTTCCTAGGGATGGAAAGGATCCATACCAAGGTCAGCATGCAAGTTTTGATAAGCAGGTATCCATAACTGAGTATGCAAATGAATCACTAGACTCTTACTTCAGGTCCTGGAGAGTGATTTTTAATCCATCCCATTATGTGCAAAAGGCTTCAGCACATTGTCTTGAGTTTCTGTGCAGTGCTTCTGTCCCGTTGCACTTCTACATGCAGATTTGGGGCATATTTTCTCATAGCTTAGTAAATGTGTGTCAACTGGCACAAGCCTGGCTTGCTGCTGTGGTTCTGAATGGCTGAAATGGGCTGCCTTTTCACTCTGGTGGAGCTGGAGAGATCTCAGCAGTAGGTGCTGCAGCACTGGCTCCTTTGTCACTCGTGCTTCGGGGCTGGATTGATCTCTGCCTACTGAAAATGTCCTCTTCCAATTTGTGTGTCAGTGTTCAGGGGCTGGACATTGTCTTTTAATATTCTTTTTCAGGAAGTGCTTGGGGCAAGTAACAAGCACAATGAGGCAGGCTTTTACCTTGGCTGCTGCCAATAAAGATGGGAATTTATTGCTGTCTGCAGTCCTTTCTGACCTGCAATCGATATGCCCACATCTAGCATCGTGCCCTGAAACAGTGGCTGTGATGCTTATGAATGCTCAGGAGAGTTAGGTGTCTGTCTTCATTGATTTCAGATTAGACAGGTTATCAAAGTCTCTTAGGGAATTTAAAAGGTAGTCTGGCTCCTGGCCATATAAGCCCTTTGCAGCTGGATTGTTGTAAAAGTACAGATATTTGAGCCTACTACACAGAGATTCAAGCTGTCCTCACGTTTATGCTTACCCCAGGGTTACCTACCCTCTTTGTAAATATTAGTTGCTATAGACTGTGCAAGGTTACAGGCTCTCTTACTCTGTAAAAGTTGGGATTTGACCCCATGGAAAATGCACTGACAAATCAAAATTTATAATCGGTTTAAAGTTCAAGGGTGTAGCCAAATCCTGAGCCAGTGTAATTTGACCTAGATTCATTAAAGCAGAACTGCAGTGAAATGCACAAACACAGCTCTCCCACTGAAGTTGCCCTCGTACAGTGGGGATGCCAAGGAAGCAGAACCACAGAATCACAGAGTGGCAGGAGTTGGAAGGGACCTCTGAGGATCATCTGCTCCATCCTCCTGCTAAAGCAGGCTCACGCAGATCGCGCTGTCCAGGATTGCAATGTCTAGGCAGGTTTGGAATCTCTCCAGAGGAGACTCCACAATCTGCCTGGGCAGCCTAGACTGGTCCAGTGCGCTGTCACCCTCACAGGAAGGAAGTTTTTCCCTCTGTTTAGATGGAACTTCCCATTTTCCAGTTTGTACACGTTGCCCCTTGCCCTGCCATTGTGCTCCATATACCAAGGAGACCTTATGGCCTTCTAAGGGGGCCTACAAGACAGCCTGCAAGGGACTTTTTCAGGGTGTTGGACAGTGATAGGACTAAGGGGAACGGAACAAAACTAGAAGTGGGTAGACTCAGATTGGATGTTAGGAAGAAGACCTTCACCATGAGGGTGGTGAGACACTGGAGCAGGTTGCCCAGGGAGGTGGTGGAAGCCCCACCCCAGAGGTCTTTTAGGCCAGGCTGGATGTGGCTGTGAGCACCTGTTCTAGTGTGAGGTGTCCCTGCCCATGGCAGGGGAGTTGGAGCTAGATGATTCTTGAGGTCACTTCCAGCCTTGACAATTCTATGATTCTATGATACTTAAAGCCTGATGAAGGCTGTGGTTTACTGCTTCAGCAAAATGAAGCTTCAAAAAACCCTCTCATGCTATTTTCTACAAATCATAGTGGTTGCATGTGCAGAATGCCAAGGAAACTCTCTCAGTTGACTTGAAGAGACTCTAGCAACATACACCTGCTGATTTCTATGCCACTAGAGAAGGGAGTGCTAAAAAATACTGTTCACATTACTTGGGCCAAAAATCTGTTTGTCATTCACTTGCTCCTGACACCTTTGGTAGTAACCTCCTGTGTCCATGTGCCCTCCTTCCCCTAAGCTTCACATCCATCAAGACATTGACCTGCTGTAACTTTTATACCCTGCATTAGTGTCAGTGTGACAGTTTTTATCAAAACTTCAGGTTTTAGATTCAGCAGCTAAGGTTCTAACTGGTTCAGACTATTTTAACTTTTTTTGCAGTTGCTTCAGCACTTGTGAGCACCTAGATGTCAGCAGCACCAAGAGCTGACAGATAACAGGCTGCCCGAGGAGGTTGTGGATGCTCCTTGTCTGGAGTTTTTCAGAACCCACCTGGACGCATTCCATCGTGATCTGGCATAGGTGATCCTGCTCTGGCAGGGAGGGGCTGGACTGGATGAGTTGTCAAGGTCCCTTCTGTGATTCTGTGATAAGGCACATTGTTTTTTGCTACACCCAGTGTCTTTCTAACTGCTTTCACTATGTATATCATAAGCAAGACATTATCAATAGTTCATATTAATTTAGGCACTGTGCAAGTAGTTAGTAATTTAGTCACATTATGTACCACCTTACTTGACAAGAAACAAGGATTCAATAGTGGAATGGAAAATCATTCTGGGTACACAGACAGCACAAACTGCTGCCTCACTGTTCATCTTAATCAGGAGGGTATTTTCATGTCTATCATCCCAAGTTTGAGTTGATTGCAAGATGAGTAAATAGGAGACTAAGATTCAGTCTGGACAGGAGACAGACTGTTAGGAAAATAAATTAACCTGAAATGAGGTTGTGGTGGGGTGGGGGTCAGTCTCTTCTCCCAAGTAACAAGCAATAGGATAAGAGAAAACAGCCTCAAGTTGTGTTAGGGGAGGTTGTCCATCAGGAAAAAATGTCTTCCCCAAAAGGGTTGTCAGGCCCTAAAACAGGCTGTCCAGACAAGTGGTGGAATGCCCATTGCTGAAGGGATTTAAAAGACCTGTAGATGTTGTCCCAAGAGGTGTGGTTTAGTGGTGACCAGATGGTGCAGTAGTTAATAGTTGGACTTCCTGAGCTTAAAGATCTCTTCCAACTAAACCATATCAATTCTATGATTTTAAGTCATAGAAGGACTATTTGAATACTCATGTCTGAAGTGCTAGAGGACTGGAATTCAAAACTGATTTTAATGCATGGATGGCAGAATTTACTATATATGATGCAAAAAAAAAAAAAAAAAAAAATATATTTTGGGGGGTGTGATTAAATCATATAAAATAAACCCTCATTTCTGATGTTAATCATGTCCCAAGATTCTGATACAACAAGCTTAGACTAATCATTCACCATAACCGCACTTTCAGTTGGTGCCTTAAAAATGTAAGGCTGCAAAATACCTGATACCATCCTACTTTGTAAGGTCAGCTTTACACTTACTGCATTTCTGTTTATAAACGGGATGAGCTCCTCGGGGGGAGTTACTATGGCTGCAAAGACACAACGCACTGTGGGGAAGCGATCCCACTTGCTAACTAGGTGCCTGCGTCCTTCCACTTCCACTTTCCTAAATGCTAAACCGGAATCTAAAACTCTATTGTTCATTCATGCCATGGAAAAAAATAAATAAATAAGTGTTCTACTACAGCCTGTGCGACAAGCACTGGTACAGGCTGCCCAGGGCGGTTGTGGAGTCTCCTTCTCTGGAAATACTCCAAACGCAAGCCTGGGCAGCCTGCTCTGGGTGACCCTGATTTAGCAGCGGGGTTGGACTCCATGACCCCGGAGGTCCCTTCCAATCCCTGCCATACTGAGATTCTCTATGGCTAATACAAAAGCTTCTCCTAGCACACTGCCGCGAATAATCCATTTATGTAACACGCCGAAATGTGCCTCGAAACAGAGGAAAATGCAGCAGCTTGGAACGGGGAAGAGCGCCAGGGCTGTGGGAGCAGCGGGGACTAAGCGTATCCCACTCCCCCCACCCACAACCCCGATCCTCCATTTCAGTGTCCCCTCCTGGCTCCCGGCATTGCTTGGGGTCCCTCCGCCGCCGCCAGCCGTCTCACTTAGGGGCTGGGAGGGGGCGCAGCTAGAGACAGCTCCTCGCAAATGCACGCCTCGAATCTGACCCGTAGAAGCGGGGAAGCAGGAGGGAGAGCATCGGCCCCCTGCGGCGGCGGCGGCTCGTCCGCGGTCAGACCCGGGAGGGGGGCGAGAGGAGGAGGAGGAGGCAGGCAGGGTGTGCGATGGCGATTGGGGACGCCCGGGCGGGCGGACACTCACCATGGCGGCGGCGGCGAGTCGCTGTCCAGGGTACGNCCGCCCCCGCCGGCGGCGTGGCTGCAGCCGCGGCCGCGGCGAGGTGCGCTGGGCTCGGCCGGGTCCCCTCGGCGCACCTGGAGGTGAAGGAGCATGAAGAGAATGGGGAGGTGGTGGTGAGCAGCCCGTGGGAGGTGGGAATGAAACGGCTGAGAAGGGGAAGAGACTGAAGATGCTCTTCCACCGCTCTGTTGCTGTGGACAGCGGCCGCCAGCCTCTGACAAAGCCGTTGGGAAGATCCAGTTAGCAGCGTTCTCCACTGACTTGTATCGGCAGTAGTGTGGCTAGCAGAACCAGGCAGTGACCGTGCCCCTGTACTCGGCACCACGAGGCTGCACCTCTAATACTGTGTTCAGTTTTGGGCTCCTAATTCCAAAAGGGACATTGAGATGCTAGTGCATATCCAAAGACAGGCAACGAGGCTGCTGAAGGATCTAGAGCACAAGTCTTGTGAGGAGTGGTTGAGAGAGCTGAGGTTAAAACATGCTCTGATCTAAGCTGAGATAGTACTGTGCAGCTCTAGAGGATAAGTCTGATGAGGAGCATCTGAAGGAACTGGGGTTGTCTAGTGTGGAGAAAAGGAGACTCAGGAGCGACCTTCTCACTCTCTACAACTCCCTGAAAGGAGATTGTAGCAAGGTGAGGGCCAGTCTCTTCTCCCAAGTGAAAAATGACAGGACAAGTGGAAATTGCCTCAATTTATGCCAGAGGAGGTTTAGGTTAGACATCAGGAAAAATGTCTTCCCCAAAAGGGTTGTCAAGCCCTGGAATAGGCTGCCCAGGCAAGTGGGCATTCCTCCATCCCTGGAGGGATTTAAAAAATGTATAGATGTAATCTCGAGCGACATGGTTCAGTGGTGACCTGGAAGTGCTGGGCTAAGAGATGGACTTGATCTGAAAGGTCTCTTCCAACCAGAATGACTCTATGGCTCTGTGAGCAGCCAATTTGGGAGCAGACAAGGGCATTGGCTGGCTACTGGAAGCCTGATGTGACTCTGTTTAACAGAGGGATTGGTCTATAGCCCAACACTCGTATTTGCAGTTGAAGTTCTCTGACCTGAAGCCCTGAATCCTCCACAAATTGTGCCAAAGAGAGGTCAATGTCTCTCTACTGCCTAACTGTGATATCTCCCCAGGGATCTGTTTACTAGGGAGGGCTTGATTTGATAAGCAAATATTTATGTAAATTGTGTACAGAAGAGGCAAAAATCACACAGTCCAGGAGCTCCTGACCCAGTTACAACTCTGGTACTGAGAGAAAACAGAAGGTAGTCAGGGAAAAGGAGAAACTTTGTGCTTGGTGGAACAAGAACATTTTATGCCCTCACAACTGATTTTTGTTCTAAATGCAGCTGAAGTATTCCATAAAACATTTATTTAAACTGTCAAAGCTTATTGAACATGTCCTGGTGCTTTCCCCTGGATTTACCAAAGCAATCTTCAACATGCATCTGAAATCAAAATAATCTTTCTTAAAACATTGAAATTCTTAATCTTTATTTTATCTCCTAAATTAAAGCTTGGGGGTGGTGGTGTGGTGTAAGAATTAAAAAAAATGTTGCTACATGCATTCCTCTTGCTGTCCTCTCAATTCTGGCTCTTCAGAGTTTTGTTGACCAGAGAACAGTCTCCCCTGGTTTCAGTGGCAGAAGCAGTGGAAATAAGCTAAGGAGACTAAGTGTGGTGCAGGAGAGGTAACATCTTGACAAACCAAAGTACACTTGATGTATGACAGCCTGTATTTGTCCAGAATCATAGAATGGTTTAGGTTGCAGTGGACCTCAAGCATCATCCAGTTCCAATCACCCGCCACAGGCAGGGACACCTCCCAGTAGAACAGGTAGCACTGATGTTCTAAACATATTCTGGAGAACAGGAGGATGAGGGAAGACCTTCGTGCTCTCTACAACTCCCTGAAAGTAGGTTGTAGCAAGGTGGAGGTCTGTCTGTTCTCCCAAGTAACAAGTGATAGGACATGATGAAATAGCCTCAGTTTGTGCCAGGGGAGGTTCAGGTTGGACATGAGGAAAAATGTCTTCCTCAAAAAGTTTATTAAGCCCTGGAATGGCTGAAGTGGTTGAATCATCATCTCTAGAGGTGTTTTAAGCATGTTTGGATGTGGTGCTACAGGACATGGGGTAGCACCAGACTTGGCAGTGTTAGATAATGCCTGGACTTTCCAACTGAAACAATGCTTTGATCTTGAGACTTTCTTCCTGGTAGGCTCTTTGTCCATGTCCTGCTTCAGCCCTTGCTTTCTCTTGGACCTAATCATGAAAGGCTGAGACTGGCTGATTTCCCAGAGCCTCCCAGAAACGATAATGCCAGAAGCTTCACGTGAAAGGGTGTCCTTGTGTAACTTCTAGCCCACTTTTAGCGATGGAGACTCCTTTGATGAGCTTCCAATCTCCAGCATGTTGGTTTGCACTGCACTGAGGTTGGCCTGCCAACCTTTCATCTGTCTTTTTGATATTCATTGAATTCTTCCTGTGTTGTTGAAGACCATCTTGAAATACTGAGAATTTTTTTTGTTGTTGTTTTTGTCCATTCTGTTGTTCCCTAGGCAGAAAATTGTTTTCTCTAATAGATTACTCTTTAGGTGCTCTTGATCACAGACTCCTCCAAACTTGGAATTTAAACTCAGGATCTGTCTGTTTTACAAAATTGACCTATCACAGAATGTTAGGGGTTGGAAGTGACCTCCAGAGATCAGCATCCAACTGCCTTCACAAAGCAGGATCACCTAGGGCAGGACACACAGGAATGCCTCCACGCAGGTTTTGGAAGTCTACAGAGGAGACTCCACAACCTCTCTGGGCAGCCTGTTCCAGTGCTCCATCACCCACACTGTAAAGAAGTGTCTCCTCTGGCTTGTGTTCTAGTTTCTACATGTTGTTCCTTGTCCTATCACTGGGCAATAAGAGACTATCACCTTCATCTTGACACCCATCCCTCAGACATTTATAGATGTTGGTAAGATTCTCTTTCAGCCTTCTCTTCTACAGACAAAACAGCCTCAGTTCTGTGTCTTTCTTCATAGGACGGTCAAATCCTGCAATCATCCATGTAGCTCTCTGTCAGTAGCATCTGTCCAGCTCACTAGCAGACATCTCAGATAAAAGAGGTTATCCATTCTTTTTCCAAACTTACTGGCACAGAACAATGTTTCTGTGCCTAAAGATCTCGTTTCTGCTACTGACACCATGGGGTCGGTGTGAAAGAACTTTGGTACCTCCCAGCAAGTGCTTCATAACTGTCAGCAATAAAACTGTTGAATCGGATCAGAAGTACCAAACCAGCTTTGAAAGCCTGTCCCCTTGTTTTGTTCTGGTATTATGAGTTCTTTCTTACATGCCTTTTTTCCCCATATGCTTCTCAGTTTTGAAACTCTGGCTGGTGGGCTGAGTCTGCACAGTCAAAAGTAAAACTTTCATTAAACTACCGGCTGTGTGGACCTAAAGTAAAAGCAAAGCCTCCAGAAACCTGCTGGAGAAAGTATGGCAGGAGCCGCTCTGCAGTTTTTGTACTACATGCTATGTTCCAGCACCCTCTTCAGGAGCACAGTAATACTGACAGGACCCCCTCTGAAACCTGGAAAGCACTTGCAGTGTGTCCAGGAAAAGTCCTTGGTTGCAGTCACAGATAGTTTAGGAGGACCCTTGTGGTGTTAACTTGCTGTGAATTGAAGGAGGACCTGAAGGGTCTCATACCTGCTAGTATTTAGTGTTAGGATGGCATATGGAGGTCCCAGTTTCATAGAATCATAGAATGGTTTGGGTGGGAAGGGACCTTTAAAGGTCTAAGATAAGTACAAAAATCAGGGAAACAGAAGGGTGCTGCTAGGAGAGATGCTAGATATTTCTCAAAAGGTACTATGGTAGTAACTGCTCCTGTTTTGCTGTTTGTTTGCAATACAGAGGAAACCTTGCTTAAGTAGGTGTAACAACAGCTCAGTCTAGGATTAGAGTAACATTTAAAGATTGGGAGATGAACGAAAGTAGAAAATGATTGAGAAATGACAAAACGTGTTTCAAACGGAATGGTACTTGCAAAAGGCAGGCTGAGTGGGTTGGGCAGAGAATTAAATGGGAGTGTTGAGAGGTCTGCCTAGAATTGGAAAGAGGGAACTCTTGACTTGGTGAAGTGACAGCAAATGTAAGGATGTGAATGGGGACTGCTTGTGCAGGTGATTTTGGATTACAGTACCTTGAATGGAGACATTTGGCATGCAGGAAAACAAACCAACAAAAAAAAAATCACTTAAATGGGTAGATTTTAAAAACACTTCATAAAAGAAACACAAATAACTGGATTTGCATCATTGCAGTGGTGACATCTCCATGAGAAATGAGGCTTTTACAGTGGTGGCTTTCAACACACGTTCTCAGTAATTTTACAAACATGAAGCAGTGTCTCTTACAGTACAAAGGAATGATATAACCTTGCTGCAGCGCTGAAGGAGAAGTCCTTACCAGAGTCAAGATCATCTCACACTTGCCACATGGTTCCTGGGAGAGCTCATTTCCTGGGATTTCTCTTAGGTGTGAAAGACCTGCTTTGATATATCACTACACAGAAGGCAAGGACCAGGGGCAGGTGGGGTGGCAGAGATATAAAAACACTGTCTTGGTAGGCCTGCTGCTCACTTAAGAGGGGGAAGAAAGGGGCGCAATGACAAGAGGGAGAAAGAGGAACTAGGAACCATAGAATCATCTCAGTTGAAAATATTATCTAACAAGTCTGGTGCTAAACCATGCCTCTTAGCACAACATCTCTGTCTTCTGAACACCTCCAGGGATGGGGATTAAACTGCCAGCCTGCAGGGCCCATTCCAGTATTCTGAGAACCCTTTGTGCAGAGAAGTTTCTTCTAATATCCAACCTAAACCTCCTCTGGCGCCACTTCCTCTGCTCTAATTGGTTGTTACTTGGGAGAAGAGACCGACCTCGCTACAGCTTCCTTTCAGGTAATTGTAGAAGGTCTTCCCTCAGCCTCCTTTTCTCCCAGTTCTCTCAGCTGCTTTGCAGAAGAACCTGCTCTCCAGGCCCTCTGCCAGTTTTGTTGCCCTTCTCTGCTCAAGCAACTCAGTGTTTTTTGTGGTAGTGCGGGTTCCAAAACTGAGCACAGTAGTCACAGTATGGTCTCACCAGTGTGGGTACAAGGGAACGATAGCCCTGGTCGTGCTGGCCACACCGTTCGTGATGCAGACCAGGATGCTGCTGGCCTGCTCGGCCGCTGAGCACAGCGCTGGCTGACGTTCAGCTGGCTGCTGGCCAACACCCGCGGGCCTGTCTCTACGGGGAAGCTTCTGCGGACACTCACACCCGAGCCTGCAGCACTGCGCGGGGCTGTTCCGAGCCGAACGCGGGACGCGGCGCCTGCCCCCGCTGAATCTCGTCCAACCGCCCCCGGGCAGGAGCGCGAAGGTGAACGGCCGCCACGCGTGCCGATTCCCGCCGCGAGGGCGGGGCGCGTTGCCTGCCGGGATTTGTAGTCCTCGCGGACGGCGGCACTCGCCCGTCGGGGTGGCAGGCGAACGACAGTTCCCAGCACGCACCGGGCGGCCGTATCGTCACAGAGGAGCGCGTCACAGAGACGCGCGTCACGGCCCGCCCAAGCCTCTCTGCCGCCGCTCCTCGCACCGGCGGGAGGAGACGGAGTCGGTGTTGCCACCGGCTTAGCACCCGTCCCTTCGCTTGTCCTTGTGCTCCCGGCTGGGCCGTGGAGCTGCCCCCTCCGTTCCCCGGCGGTACAGGACAACGATGCAAGGTGCGGCCTCCTCCCCGTAGCCGGCGGCTCCTCACCCCAGCCCTAAGGCGGCCCGCAGCGGGGTGACGGCCCGGACGGCCGCAGGTGAGGTTCGTTCCGGCGGCTGCCGCAGCGAGGAGGCGTTTTCGAGGAAGGGCCCCCGGCGCCGCGGGCGGAGGCGAGGCGGCCGGGGCCATGTGGCAGAGCATCGGTCTGACCTTGCTGGTGATAGTGGCCACCCTGGCCTGCGTGCTGCTCTTCATGCTGTGCGGTGAGTCCCGCCCGCTCCCTCCCTCCCTCCCTGCCGTCGGGGCGGTGAGGGGGGGCAGAGGGGGCCAGGCGGTTCGTGAATGCTGGCTCGGCGTCAGTGTGCGGTGCTTGTGTGTGCTCAGCCCCCACGCTCCGCTTTCTCAATCTGCGGCAGCTGGCACAGATTGACTGAAGGAAATGAGAGGGCACCGTGGCCCGGGATGCGGGGCTGCGTGCCCGGCTCGCAGCGCCCCCTTCCCTTTGTTCCCTTAGAGATTGGAGCCTTAAATGCTTCCAGAACTTAATTCGGTGACTTAACCTGAAGTTGACAGCTTTTTGGTGAGCCGACTCCTGAGCAGTCACCGTGCAGCTGGTACATGGGTCTGAAATGGAAGAAGAAAACTTCCTACTCGTGCTCCTTAGCTTTTGACAACTGTTTGCTATGTTTGCTCTCGATTTAGAGTAGCTTTTAGGAAGTTTTTTTTTTGTTTTATGTGGATCCAAGAACTGCAGAGATTTTTTTAAGGCGAAGAAAAGGATTAAATCAATGTGAGGCAGGTCTGTTGGGCTTCTTGGAAGGAATCAGCAGCCTGGTGCCTGTGGGTATTGTGATCAATATGCTGAACCTGAAGCTGTAAAACAACACAAAAACCCACAACAAACCACCACCACCGAACTCAAACTGTGCCGTAGCCTGTGGTGAAAGCTCATGAGATAAGAAGCAAGTGGAGGTGGATTGATAAGGGATTTTTGAAAGCCAAATGAACAGAGAGTCAGCCGAGATTTAATATGTAAAGTTGTTAATTGTGGCCAAAAAGGCAAAGCATTGTGAAAAGGTTTTGTAGTGTCAAGGGACCGGATTAGTATCCAGCAATACACGGGAGGTGAAATCCATTATTAGCATATATAGAGTAATGCATATAAAATGTGTGAAGTATATTCATGGGGAAGCAGAATGGCTTCAAACTGAGCTGTTAGTATCCCAGAGGAAGGATTACCTGAAGTAATTGCAAGCCTTCCTCCCAAATAGGTGTTTAATGTTCAGTAGGAAGTAGGCAAACCAAGCATTAGAAGTTGAAAATAAAATAGAAAGTGTTGGTATATTGCCACAGAAACCTACGATGTGTCTGTGTCTTACATTTTAACAAGAAAACTCGCTGTTTATTACCGTGTTTAACAGAATAAATATCCTAGTTTGCTGGGAGAAAAGAGAGTATGGGAAGAGCTGTGTAATGATTTCTGTCTGAAGAAAATCTGATTAGGTTAAGGCTGTCCTGCCTGGAAAATAAATGACTGAAGGATGGGTGGTGGTTATAGAACTGACTCGAATGAAAAAGGTAAGCTGGGAATGGTTGTGAAATTTCATCACTGCAGAGAAATTAGAGAACTTAAATGACCATGAACAGCCTTTTTTCTTAAAAAAAAAAAACAATGAGGAAATAAATTTCAAGCTTGTTAACAGGTGATATTTTGGATGCTAAGACTTTCGGTGTTTAAAGCTCACGCAACAAAGGTCAACATCTGTAAGCCATAGTAAAAAAAAAAAACAAAACAAAACAGGCATTTTCATTACTTGGGTAAGGAAACTCCTGAAATACAGATAACTGAGACTGCAGAGGTGTATGAGGGTGCACCATATCTACTTTCCTTCGTCTTGCACTCTTTTTTTGTGTGCATCCTCTGCTGTTTGTTGTTACAGACTAAACTTTGACCTCAGTGGGTGTATTGAGGTTTCTATATGCTCATTAGATGTTGTCTGTATTAGTAGAAGATGAAATGTTTCATGTTTTCAGAGCATGTATATATGGGAGTCTTGCTGGCTTGCTGAAAGAGTAAAGTGATTTTGCAACGCGGTGTTCAAAATCTGAAGCGAGGGTAACTTTCCCCAGGCCTTTCTGCTTTTGTCTGTATATGACAAATGGAATTGAAATGCTGAGGAGCTCTTTGAATTTCCCTGATAACTTAAACTTCTCTCTGGTGTTTTCTTGCTTAAAGAGAGCAAAACTAATTAATACCTTTTTAAAAAGTATTTTTATGAATATTTCTCACTTTGGAGTTCTGTAATGTGCATTCAACTTGCATTCAATAAATATTTTGAATCCTTCACTGTATTTTATTTTGAACAATATCAGAGCAATAAAATTACTGCTGAAAGGCACTTAGAGTTCTAAAGCACTGAGCATAGAAAAGCTGTTTGCTGTTTTGAGAAGGGACTTGAGCTGTTACCATGTTAGAAGTAACTCAGATAATGATTTACTGTGCTGGTAATTATTTTTTTCCATCGTACAGCATTTATTAATTAGTATTGGTACATTTCTAGTTCTCGTGTCATGATTATTGACAGAAAATACTCATGGAAAACAATGTCAAGACCACTACTAGAAAAGAATGAGTGTGAGCTGTTTCCCATTTTGTTCTCTGTCTGTGCCAGTGAGAGGCAGGGGTTTTTTTTATCCACCTTCTTACCTGCAAATCTCTGTACAGCCTGTTGAGACTGAGTATGACCTGAACAAATGCCAGCCAGTGAGACATAAACCTTAATGGACAAATATGACAGAAGACTGTCTGGACATAATCTTGACTAAGCTTGATCTGATGATGATGTTTTACAGCCCTCTGATAAGAGCTATTGAAACAGCTTTATAAAAAGGACATACAGGTTCAAGAGTTCAACTTGGGTTTTGACTGTGATTGCTCTTGGAGAAAAACACATTTAAATATCCAGGAAACACCCAAAGGTTGTATAGATTTCTGCTGCTTACTACAGATGTGATGTGATAAGATAATGCTATAAGCATGTAAATAGTAGGAGGGAAAAATAATTTGCTCTTCTCCATGAGGGTGGAGAGGCACTAGAACAAGTTGCCCAGTGAAGTTATGGAGACTCCAAGCTTGGAGGTGTTCAAAGCCAGGTTGTGTGAGAACTTGAGCTACCTGGTCTAGCAGGAGGTGTCCCTGCCCATGGGACCCATGGGACCTAAAAGATCTTTAAGGCCCCTTTCAACCCAAACCATTCTAGTATTCTGTGATTTTTTTTAAAGTGAAAAGATGACATTCAAAGCACAAACTATTAGAAGGGATTTGGGTTGGTTCTTCAGCCACGTGAAAAGCAAATGTTTGTGCTTGAATTAGGCACTGATGTGTATAAAAGTACTTTGAGTAAATGACCTGATTTCTTTGTCTAAACATTTCTGGATGCTTACAAATGCTACTTTCTGTTTTAGTCTGAATTTGTTAGGAAGCCTTGCAGCTCGGAACATCTCTATTTGTAAACTGATCACATCTGACACAGAAACCATTGAGGGGTTGTGAACAGCAATTTTTCAGTTGTTCTTTTCATATTAAACCCGCACCATTATGTGACACAGCTCTTGAGTAGGGCATTATGTTAGGTGCTACCATTTCACAGTCTGATGAGGCTGGGAAAGGAGTAGGAAACTACTTCTGATTCAGAAGTAACTTAGTACTGTCAGGTCTGCCCCAGGCTTTGTGTGTGGTTTTGTTTAAGGGTGTTTGAGTTGATAACATTGCTGAAACTCCTCCTTTATCAGTTTGGTTATTTCCAAGGAAATTCTTACTGAAGTGCTGGAGCGTGTCCAAAGAAGGGCCATGAGGATGATCAGAGGGCTGGAGCACCTCTGATTTGAAAGACAAACTGAGAGAGTTGGGGTTAAGTCTGAAGAAGAGAAGGCTGTGAGGAAACCTTATTGTGGCCTTCCAGTATCTTAAAGAGGCTTACAAGAAGGCTGGTGAGAGACTTTTTAGGGCGTTAGGTAGTGATAGGACTAGGGGGAATGGAGCAAAACTAGAAGTGGGTAGATTCTGATTGGATGTGAGGAAAAAATCTTCAGCATGAGGGTGGTGAGACACTGGAACAAGTTGCCCAAGGAGATGGTGGAAACCCCATGCCTGGAGGTCTTTAATGCCAGGCTGGTTGTGGCTCTGAACAACCTGATCTGTATGTGAGTATCCCTGCCCGTGGCGGGGGGGTTGGAACTAGATGATCCTTGAGGTCCCTTTTAGCCCTGACAATTACCCAATTCTGAGTATTTAGTAACAGTGAGGGATGGGGAGTTTCAGCTGAAGAAGCAATCTTGATTCAGACAAGTGTTTGTTTGGGGTGGAGGGGATTGTTTTTTAACTTCTCATCCAAGCTAGTACTGTAACTAGAGCAAGTGAAAGAGACAAAATCTTTGTGCTTACACCTTACCTTACACCTAAATGTCTCTGGTACAGGCTGAGAAATGTTGGGGAGGTTTTGTAATTGTACTTTTCAAGCTTGGTTGCCTTCCCACTATTATTATTGACTAAGCTTGTTGCAATTTTCAGTGCACTGCATTGTGGTTTGTTTCACCTGGCCATTATCACAGATCTGCTTGTTTATTAACTATAACCAGTCTTGTTGGTTGATTATTTCCTCAGTCTTGTTTATAATCTTGAGCTGGATTGCTCTGAAGTCTGGTACTAGTATTTGGGATACTCAGACTATGGTGCTCTAAGTGGAAAAAAAAAAAATAAAAGAGACTTCCCTTGCTTTCCTTGAGAGTGGTACAGAATAAGCTGTGAATGTTCTTTTTCTTCCCTTTCCCAGTAATTCTGTGTTAGGTGGCCTGTTTGCAGTGGTAATGAAAGTATTCCATCCACTTACTTCAACCTAAGTTGAAATGCCTCCCTTGGTTCACTATTTATACCAAATACATTTCAAGCCATGCTTCTGTAAAGTGCCCTGCAACTCTTTTGGGAAGGCCTTGAATATTTTTGGCTTTTCTTTACCTCTCCCCATGGTCTTCTCTGAAAGAAGAATTCGCTTTGCCAATGGTTTAGATAGGATTTTAAACAACCTCAACAGAAAATTTGTGGCTGAAAGTTTGTTTTTTTTTTTCCCTGTCACACACATGGTGAAGTGGATGCAGTAGAATATACCATGTGCTTTTAATGCATTTCTGAGTCTAGTGCCACAAATTTTCTCTGTCAACAATCTGGGCAGTTGAAGACATTTTAAAACACAGAATGTTAGGGGCTGGAAGAGACCTCAAAAGATCATCTAGTCCAACCCCCTGCCAGAGCAGGATCACCTATAGCAAATCACTTGGGAATGCATCAAGACAGGTGTTGGATACCTCCAGAGAGAGAGATCCCACAACCCCCTGGGCAGCCTGTTCCAGTGTTCTGTTACTCTCACAGAGAAAAAAAATTTCCTCCTGTTTCCATGGAACTTCTTATGCCTCAGATTCCACCCACTGCCCCTTGTACTGTTCTTGGGCATCGCCCAGCAGAGCC
Organism: Psilopogon haemacephalus; assembly: GCA_013396835.1. Classification (NCBI taxonomy): domain Eukaryota; kingdom Metazoa; phylum Chordata; class Aves; order Piciformes; family Megalaimidae; genus Psilopogon; species Psilopogon haemacephalus. The sequence goes on from VWZI01015226.1 coordinate 178,554, forward strand.
TGGCTCCAGCCTCTTGTCCCTCACCCTTTACATATTTGTAAACACTGATGAGGTCACCTCTCAGTCTCCTCTTCTCCAAGCAGCAGAGCCACAGCTCACTCTGTCTCCTCATAAGGAAGATCTTCCACTCCCTTAATCATTTTTGTCACTACACAGGACTGTCTCAAGCAGTTCCCTGAGATCCTTCCTCAGCTGAGTGGCATAGACTGGACACAATAATTGAGGCTTGGCATCACCAGGGCAGAGTAGAGGGGGAGGAGAACCTCCTTCGACCTACTAACCACAGCCCTTCTAATACACCCCAGGATGGCATTGGCCTTCTCAGCCACCAGATTGCATTGCTGGCTCATGGTCAACCTCCCATCCACTAGGACCCCCGGGTCCTTTTCCCCTTTACTGCTCTCAGGCAGGTCAGTCCCAAAATGGTTTGTAGTATTCTGTGGAGGCCTCACTTTCTTCCCTATATTCACTTGGAATATATTACGCATTTTTCTTTCCTGTGTGGACTAGAAATGAGTGTGGCTTGTGGAAATTTGTTGACTTCTAATGATTTTTAGACCCATGAGAAGAATTGATTGATTTATGGTCTTCAAAATGCACAAAGCATTGAAGATCCCAGAGACCTGAAATACCCCTCAATGGGAACAAATTTCCAAAAGCTGTTGCTGCGGTTTTGGTTTCATCTGAAATGGAAAAGATGCCAAACTCAGAGATCTGCCATTGAGATTTTTTTTTTTTCCCCCGAGGTCCAGGGGGATTGATGCATTTGTGGGACATCAGATCATCAGATTTTTTTTTTTTTTATTTGAAATTATTCAAGTGTTTAGGCATTGATGGAAAAGATGGTACTTGGTGTAGGCTTCAGGAATCAATTTAGATCATAAAAAATTGTCAGCAACCAACTCTCCTCAGCAGCAGAGAAGTTACAGAAATAAAAGGTCTGCAGGATGTGGGAAGTATTTCAGGAGGGAAGGGTGGAATCTTGTTTTGTCCTAAGCAATGGCCTGATCCGATTGCTACGACTGATTACAGAAGAGGAAGAAAAACATTGGTGCTGTGGTTACACAAGTGCCACTTATTAGTCTGTCTTTCCCTTCCCTAACACGCCCTGCTTGTCCACGCTCAGAATTCTCTTTTCTGCTGACAGCTTTGTAATTGGGACGAAGAGTTTCCCTTAAAATAGTGCTCTTAATCTTTGCCTAGGTCAGCAGCAGGGGCTTGAGTAGCTCCTGAACAGGAAATGGGAGTATTGATTTACAGCTCTAGGCAAGACAGATGGGTTTTAGTGTTGTAAATGATACTTACCCAGCATATGTTTTCCAAGAGTTGTTTCAATTTTTTTGCTGCTTAATTGAGTATTTCACAGAAGAGCTACATGCCAGTTCTGTGGATGATAAAACTTGACTGGTTAGCTAAAGGAGAAGAGGTATCACTAAGAACACAGCTGGGTAAAGTTTACTCCTGTCTCTACTGACTTAAATGCTTAGAGAAGGGAGACCTTTTTTAAAAGGAAGACCTTGGTTTAGGTTTAGATATAAATTTATCTTTGTTATCTGTTACAGAAACACTTGTAAGAGTAGCAGGACCTGAACTGTTTTCCAAGTGAGATTCTAGAAATGTGACCATCTCAGGTCTTTGCATAGTTTTAGGACCCAGAGCATTTAAGCAGTGGAGCAGAAGGTGAATTTACTGGAGAATGTTCATTTTAAGTGAGATTTGGACATAGTGAGGGCACACCTTGAATTTGAGGGAGGTGACCTTTTAGTGAACAGAAGAAGACCTTGTGCATTTCAAAGTAGGATTTGTTACAGAACAAGGTCTTAATTGCAAGGTCTCCACAAGCATGCTTTGTGGCCTTTAAAATGTTATTTGCAGAGTGATGTGTTGGAGGGTGGAAAATCTAGTGCTGCCTCTTTACAGTGCCCTTGTAATGAATCCCAAATACTTGTTTGAAGTGTAACCACAGAAATTCCTTCTCACATTTAAGACCTTCAGCTGTGCCATGGTGGTCACCCACCTTCTGCTTGCTGTGGCAGTAGATTTACATAGGTTGGAAGGGACCTTTGAAGGTCATTAAGTTCAGTCTCCCTGCAGTGAGCAGGAACATCTTCAACTAGATCAGGTTGCTCAGGCCTTGCCCAACCTGACCTGGAATGTTTTCTGGGATGGGACATTTAATAACTCTGGACAATCTGTGCCAGTGTTTCACTACCCTCAGTGTAAAAAAAATCCCTCCTTAGATCTAGTCTAAATCTCCTTCTTTTATTTTGAAACCGTCATTCCTTGTCCTTTCACAACAGGCCCTGATAAAAATCTGTCTCCTTCTTTCTTCTACGCTCTATTTAGGTACCAGAAGGCCACAGTAAGTTCTTGCTGGCACTATCTCTTCTCCAGGCTGAGCAACCCCAACTCTCTCAACATGTCCTAGTGCAATTCACTCTGCTTAGGTCCTTGCCTAGAACTCTAATGTTGGCTTCTGGATGAGGACAAACCTAATCAGGTTGAATTGGTATTTAAAGGAGTGTTAGGATGTTGTGAAGAGATTATCAGTTAGAGGGTGGAAGCTGATCAAGTTTTTTTCTGTCTTCTCCTGTGTACTTTGCCTGAGAGCTGACTACCCGTTTGTACAAAGTAACTAGCAGTACCTTTCTTTTTCTTTCTCCTGCAGGCTGGTACGTGGTCTGGCAGTTGTTTTTGTCTAAATTCAAATTCCTGAGAGAATTGATAGGTGATACGGGGTCCCAACAGGGAGACAACGAGCCTTCAGAGACTGAACCTGAACAGGAAACTCCACCCTCGCCTCAGAGAGCAAAATCTGCTCGACAGCGACGGGCACCTACAGAAGACACAACTTAAAAACACTCCATTGAACTTCTGACTAATTCTGAGTGGTTAAGCACCTGTGCACTGTGTCCTTCAGTGGTTTGATCTTGCTGAGAAACTGTCTGGAGAGGTAATCTTTATAATGCCCTTGGACCTTTACTTCTGAACTACCACTGTATGCTCCTTCAGTAAGAAGAGCTTCAGCAGCAAGCCATAGAGTACTGGAAGAAAGGAGGAATGAGAGAAATCTCCATCAGAAAAAGGCTGAGCTGCTATAGCTTCTGTCTGCACACAGATTCAAAACAGGTCCTGGACCTTAGGCTTAGCCTTTGTGTTAGTCTGAACACCGTAAACATTTCAGACTTGAAATGGTTTCTAAATTATTTTTTCTTTGCAGCACTGTAAGTACATATAGTGAAATCGAGTCTTATTTCCTTAGCTATATATGAATATATATATTTTTGTTCATCAACTTTTGAGAATGCATGAGGACTTGAAAACTGGTGGAAAGGAATGTCCTGCTTTAGGAGGTTTTCTAAAGTGAGATTAATTACATTCTTATGTATGTAAAAAGTATAAATGAAATATGAAAAATCAATATTAGATGCATGTGATTTGGAGGGTTTTAATCTTCTCTTTAAAAAAACAAAAAGGCATTGTGTGGTAAAACCTGTTTTGGTGTAAGGGTTTGGCGCAAGAATGTTTACAGGCTAAACAGCCCTGCCAGGTTTCTGTGTATTTCTCCTGCACCTTTTACTCTAAGTCCAACCTGTATTGGAGAGGGGAAGGTGCCTGGGTTATCTTAGTATTCTGAGGTGTCATCTCTGTGTTCTGGATACTAAGCACTTCTCTAGTTCACTCTGTACACCTTTGCATCAGGCCTGTGGTACCTGATGTAGCTTTCCTGGAGCCAGTGAGGGCATTCTGATCAGTTTGGTAGCCATGGCTGTAACACTTTGATAGTGCCACAGTGGTGAATTTGGTACCTCATCTTTGCTGGAGGACTTAACTGATTTTTACTCAGCAGTTGCTCCTGTTTTCATTGAGAATGAGTTGTGGAGCTATTTTTGACATTGTACGTCAGAACAAAGAGCTCCACTCCTGTTTGTCGAGCAGCTCCAAAGACTGAATCATGACATCTGTGGAAAGAGGAGGAACATGAACCTGCCACCTCTGAGGTGCCTGAGAGAGAACTACCAACACACTTGTCACAGAAACTTCAGTTTGCTCTCAAGGCTCGGATACGTGGTGGTGTTTGGATCATTATTCCTTGTGTAAAAACTGAAACAGGACTACAAAATCAGTCTTGTACTTTCAGAAGTCTAAACCTGTGACTTCCAAACTTGTGGTTTGCTTCCATTCCATGGCTGAAGCAGCAATGTTCAGCTATTTCATCAAGTAAGGCTTGCATCTGGAAGAAGAGCACTCTTCTAGTGCCTTTAGGTTTTGTCATCTGCAAATACACTATAAACACTAATGAGAGCATTCACTTCATAAAAGGATTTTGAGCTTTCAGTGTTACAATATATAAGACCAGACTCGACCTTCCTTCAGAGTCTGAAAGTTGTTGTTCTGTTGACTAGCATGTACGTATAAGCATGCTTTATTGCAGGGCTATATTTTCAAGCATGGTCAGGCTGTGCTGTGCACACACCCTTGAAACACACTGAAACACTGATAGTCTCCTTCCTCTGCCCTGTTTGTTGGCAAGGGAATGCATAATGATGGTTCTTTTTATTTTTATTAGTAAAATTCCAATTTACTCAAGCTGAGCAAAAGCAATCAAATTTTGTTCCCTGCTGCTTCCAGTAATGGCCTTGCACAAGTTAATGTCTCAATATTGTTGCTCCTGGGTGTCTTTTCACAGGATGAGATTAGCAGTCTGACCAAGCACTGGTGCATTTTCCTTAAGAAACATCTTCAGCATCTTTGTCTTGAGCTTTGCTAATAGAGGCTTGCAAATAAAGATGGGTTTTTTTCTACTGGGGTAGGATATTGACACTCTGTCACACTTCACTTTTACCTCAGTGCACAGATGATGCTTGTAGTATCCCCTGCTGAGATAAGTAATGGTTAACTCAGTCTCTGCTCCTGGCTATGAGGAAATGTGAAGTTACAGCAATCTGCACAGCTAATCCAAGTGACTTCAAAGAGGCAAGAATCAAGACTGGAGCAAGATAATGAAGGAAAATCCATGCTGGTTTGACTGCTGATGCTGATTGAACATGCAATAAGATGGGGGTGGAACCTCTGAGTAGCTCATCTGCTCTAGCCAAACAACTTTCTCCTTCTCTTTGCTGTACGTAGGTGTACATTTCACTCCCAAAGTGATTTTCAGTCTTTTTTTCCTTTAAAAAACTGATGCTATTTTTGTAATGTTGCTGTGACACAGCTGCTGATAACACGCTCTGCCTAGTCTGTAACTTGGATGATCTTGTTAGTAGCAGGCCAAAGGCTTATAACAGGCAGTTGGGAAGAGTGTTGGTAACGCCTGATGTCTGCTGTCAAGGCATCATTTCTCCTGAAGGAATCTGTAGTAAAACCTTCGTACAGGGCACTTCATGCAAAGCTGCTGAAGCAAAGGTATGTGTGTGGAAGTGTGTAAATGTGACGAGACCTGGGTTGTGATTGCTGGCAGTCCAATATACTCATGTCTTTGAATATTTTTACTAGTGTACTTCTGCTGGGTGAGCACTTAACTTCCAATTGACTTATTCAAGTCAGAAACCTTATGAAGGCAACAGGTTACGCAGTTGGTCTTGTTTTGTGTGCTAGGGACTATTTCAAAGCCGTTTTTTGCCTTATTGTTGCAGCCATTCTCTTGAATGTATTTTGGGTTTTTATTTTAAATACAGTCATATCACCTTCCTTGCAGGGGCCGTGTAACTTGGAGCAGTAATTGATTGCCCGTGTTAGGTGTGACAGTTAATTGAGAACAGTAACTGCAGCGAAGGCAGAACACAGTGCAGACCAGTGGGAAACAATGCAGCTTTGAGTGGTGTGAAAAAATTCTGTTCGTGCTGAATTGCAGGATTCAGACCTGTTTCAGGGAGCCACTGAGGTTGTTATCGTGGTGATTTCACGTTTGCCCACGAAGCCAATTCTATGCCTTTCTTCCCCTCAGCACTGCTGCTGTAGCTGTCCACAGTAAATGCCAGGCACTGTGCTGTGGTCTGTGAGCCTCTTGCTGCTTACTGCCAGGTTTTACTCTGAGCTAGGCCCATGTGTGTACTTCTGTTCCCTTTGGAAGCGACCGCCTAAAAGAATGTGTTCAGTGTGGTCATTTGCTGCTTCAGTGTTACAATCCTGTACTTCAAGCTTCTGTGGGTGTCTGTTTTCATTGTTAACTGTTCTTTTAACTGACTGCACAGATGAACAATAAAGTAACCAGACTTGATAAGAAAACTTGACCCCGAGTGGTTTTCTGACTTTCTTTCTGGTTGTCCAGGGTTGGGCTAGTACAGAACTGATTCTGTTCACTGGTTTGGTTCTTCAGCTCAGGCTCTTCTCAGTGCTGGCACTTTGGGAAGCTGATGGCATGTTCTAGCAGTGATAGATAGTGCTGGGGTTTCTGGCAGTGATATTGTGATGAGGGATCAGAAAGGTCAAGCCTCATCTCCAGTGGCCATTGTCCAAGGAGGTTGCTTTCTGTTGTGCCCTTGATCCTGATATGTGTGTTCCTGAATCCAGCTCCTGAACTTGGTTCCCATCTGCTGCTGAGTCCAGTCTGGGACTTCCTCAGTGCCTGCCTGCAGGATCTGTGGTGACGGTGACATAATTGCCATGAGGGGATTGGGTTCAACATTGGTGTGTATCTATTTTTTATTGTTGTTATTTTCATAAAAGCTGTTTTAGTTTTCTTGTTTGAACCCTTCAGTTTCTCTCTGTTCCCTTTCCCTTCCGCTTCAGTCACTCATCTAACGACCAGCACAGAGAACATTGGTCACTCATTTAATGGCCAGCCACAATCTAACTGTTGACACCTGTGTCCTTCCCAGAACCACTGCAGAGGAGAAGACCTCTGTATCTCCTCTCAGTTTCCCCTCCTCTGTGCTAGTATATGTTAACATCCTTCTGTCAGCAGGTCAGCATTGATCAGATCTCAATTTTCTCTTCAAGACCTTGGTGAGTTGGACTTGATGATTTTCTAGAGGTCCCTTCCCACCACTAACATTCTGTGATTCTGTGAGCCTGCTGTAGCAGGAGGGGACTGGATGGTCTCCAGGGAGCCTTTCCAACCCCTACCATTCTGGGATTCTCTGTTCTCCAAAATCCCGAGATGTATTGATCAGTAGTTCCATTTAAGTACTTTCAACAATGACCCAGCCTTAACTTTTACACTTTACAAAGGCTGCAGATACTGAGGGCAGGCTTGATTTTACTTTTCCTTATCCCTGCCTCTAGGATGTCCTAGAAAGAGCATGGGTAGGGGAAAGTGCTGAAGTGGCTGCTTAGATGGGTGATTTGGTGACAGAGCAGAGCCGGTGTGAAGCCGCAGGGGCTCGTAGTGCCCTAGCTGGGAGAAGAGAGCTTTGGGGCTGGCTTCTCACCGCTAGATGGCAGGGGCCGCCAAGTTCTGCAGCTTAGGCTTGCAGGCGAATCCTTGAGCGCCTTCGCTGCCGCTGTTTGAACTCATTCTGCTGCTGTTAGAGCGGCGTTGGGAGGTAAAAGTGCAGCTCTGGAGCCTTGCTCTTGTTTGGCTCTGTGTTTCACGTCAAAAAAGCTCTGGGACGTGTGGAGTTGTGTGCCTAAGGAGGACTTGTCTGTTGCGCTGCAGCCCTGGAGAGCCTCTGGGTTTTACTTTGTAAGGGAAGGCAGCTTCAAAAATTATCTGCTGCAAGAAGGGAGGTCTTAGAAGTGCTACAAGGGATCTCCTTTTGGTACCTCTCACCATACTTCATTAATTAAGATCAGCCCCAAACAAGCTACGGCAGCACTTCTTCAGGTCTTAGGGTTACCAGCACCCCATGACATTGTGTCCTGGTTTAAGCTAAGAGAACAGAACTAATTCTGGTCAGTGATTTGTTTGGCTTTTTTGGTTGTTTGTTTTTGGTTTTTGTGTTTTTTTTCCAGCTCAGTCTCTTCTCAGTGATGTGGACATGTAGATACAGGCTAGTGGAGGCCTCCATGGGTAAATCCCAAGTTCACAGGATAATGCTGGGCTGTATTCCCTAGTATCCATGGCCCAATGATTGCAAGCACTAGGGAGGGTCAGGTTTGTGAGCTTAGCCTGAACACGCTCATCTGCCTCTCTGGAGTACAGGGCCATGTGCACTACAGCCTGATCCAACACAGGAGTTATTAAATGCTGGCAGGCTGACAGCTAGAAATGCTCTGAGCTGGAGATGGGGAGATTCAGACTGGATGTTAGGAGGAAGTTCTTCACCATGAGAGTGGTGGGGCCCTGGAACGGGTTGCCCAGGGAGGTGGTTGGGGCCACTTCCCTGGAGGTGTTTAAGGCAAGGCTGGGTGAGGCTGTGGGCAGCCTGATCTAGGGTAGGGTGTCCCTGGGCATGGCAGGGGTGTTGGAACTAGATGATCCTTGTGGTCCCTGCTGAGCCTGACTGATTCTATGATTCTAACAAAACTAGCAAGAGCATTTAGCCTGGAGAATAGGAGGTTCAGGGGAGGTGGTGTTGCTCTCTGCAACTGCCTGAAAAGAGGTTGTAGCAAAGTGGGGGATGAGAAGTAATGACCTCAAGTTGCACCAGGTGAGGTTTAGGCTGGACATTAAGGAAAACATCCTTCCCAAAAGGGCTGCAAAGAGCTGGAACAGGCTGGCCAGGAAAGTGGTCTCAGCAGGTATATAAAAGACATGTAGATGTGGTGCTGAGGGACATGGTTTAATGGTGGGCTTGGCAGGGCTCAGTTAATGGTTGGACTCAAATCTCCAAAGTCTCTTGCAATCAGAATGATTCCTTGGTTCCAAAGTGCAAGAGCTAGAGACACAAATTAGGGCTGAAGGACTCCCTGCTGTGTGCATGGGCTGAGCTTCATTAATAGATGCCTTTCAGCTGTGGCTTTTCTGAAGGCTTGTGCTTCCAGCTCTGTCTGTGAAACAGCAACACTGCTGAGGAATGCTTTGGGGAGCTTGCTTGAAGTGTCTTCCTGGCTGCTTCTTTCCTCCTGGGAAACCATGGATGGATTCAGGTACGAAACACCGTATTTCACTTTTCTACTTGATTTGGGTTTGTAAAGGCTTGGAAGGGAAGAAATGTTCATAGGGCAGAGAGATTTTCTTCTTTCTTGTCTTGCCTGGAGGTGGAGGTTGGTGTTTTCTCCTGAAATTGATCTTTGTGAAGTGGGTTTTATGGCTTGGCTTACCACAAAGATTTTGGTTTGCTGTGGAAGAGCTGCCACAGGCTCCTGTTCTGCTGCCCTCTTACGGGACTCTGAGCAGAAAAGCTGTGTAGCAAAGCCCCTGTAGCTGTGGAGGTGTAATGGCTCTGTGTGAAATCCATCAGTCTGGGGCTTTACCCCTGTGCCAGCACAGCCTGGAGCTGATCCATCTTCTGGGAAACCCATCAGTAGAGGAGTCTGGATTGCATGGTGATGGTCTGGTACCTCATGCTGGCCTCTGAGCAGGTGCTTTCATTACTGCCAATAATAGCATCGTGGTTTGTGGTGAAATTCAATAAGGACAAGTGCAGGGTCCTGCATCTGGGGAGGAATAACAGCAGGTACCTGTGCTGGTTGGGGGCTGCCCTGCTGGAAAGCAATTTTGTGGAAAAAGACCTTGGAGTGCTGGTGGGCAGCAAGTTCTGCATGGGCCAGCAATGTGTCCTTGTGGTCAAGCCAGCCAAAGGCATCCTGGGGTGCATCAAGAAAAGTGTGGCCAGCAGGTCTAGGGTGGTTCTTCTTCCCCTCTACTCTGCCCTGGTGAGGCCTCACTTGGAATACTCTGTCAAATGTTGGGTTCCTCAGTTCAAGAGAGACTTTCTCAGCGCACAAAGGCTGCTCTAACCTGCTGCTGCTGCAGGATGCAAACGGTGGATCCTGTGTGTGCATACCAGGGAATGAGGTGTCCTGTGCAGTGCAGCCCTGCTCTAGGTCACCACAGCAATGTGCCTGGTCACCACAGCAATCCCTGTGGAAGTGGTAGCAGGTGGTAGCAGAGCTGTGCTGATTCCTCAGGGAAATCTGCGAGGCTAAAGCTGTGTCTTGAGCAGCGAGCCCTGACAATAACTGCAGGTCGAGTGCTGCAGAGCACACACAGGCTCGTGCTCATTTATCAAAAACTACTTTCCCTTTGAAACCCGGCATGAAGAAAAGGCAAGTTAAGTGGACTTCTCCTCTTCTGGAATGCAAGTTAATTAGGGGTACCTGTTTCCAGCTCAAATTGCCTCTTGAGATAAAAGGCCTTTTGGGTGGGCTGCTCCTGCCATCCTTCACAAAAACAAAGTCCATTTTTAATTCTTCATATTCGTGGCCACTCACCGTTGTGGGGGTTTCACTTTGAGCCTAACTGGGAATAAAGCCAGACGGGAATCAGTGCATGGGGAAATGCCCTGGAGCCTCCTACCTGCACAAAGTACTTCATGATCTGCTTTGATTCCTTTCTGCAAGACAGGGAAAAAGCCAGAGCAGGCCTTTATTTTTATTCCCCCCAGCTCCTTTTTATCTGCTGTATTCTTCTAGATTTTTCTGTTTCTCCCTCACTGTAACCATCATCTAACTGCCCTTAAGTCTGCCTTCATAAAAATAGCAGATGCTGCTGGGACACTGTTATGGTATCTTCCTGGTTGGCAATGGTCTGGGCAGCCTTGGCTACAGAACTGAGCAAGATCAAACTGGCTAAGGAGGAATCTATAAAGGGCTTTGCATCAAGGAAAGAGCTCTGATAGTTTTTTTTCCCCCTGTAATTAAGGGAAATTAGAAGAAGAAAACAAAACAACCAACCCTGATCTCAGGGGACAAGATCCCTAACCCAGCAGGAAGATTTTTACATCCCCTCCTTGGCTGACAGAAGCTGATTTGCCATGAGATGTGTGTTTATGAAACCAGGGAATCTATGTTTTGGCTCGTGGTTTACTTAACCTTCTGGGAGGCAGCTGTGTGTGGAGGTGGCTGCTGCTGCTTGTGCCTTGCAGATGAGATGAGCTTCATCCCAGAGATCTGATACTTCATGCTCCTCTATTCTGTTTCTGATGTATCAAGATGCTACTTGAGTGGTGTTCTGGTTTAAGCTAGAGCAGAACTTCTGTTCTGGACTGAGTCCAGAGGAGGGCAACAAAGCTGGGGAAGGGCATGGAAAAGAAATCTTCTGAAGAGTGACTGAGGGAGCTGGGGGTGGTTAGTTTGAAGAAGAGGAGGCTGAGGGGAGACCTCATTGCTGTCTACAGCTACCTGAAAGGAGGTTGTGGAGAGGCTGCTGGTGGTCTCTTCTCACAGGTAAATAGTGCTAGAACAAAAGGGAATGGCCTCAAGCTGTGACTGGGCGGGTTTAGACTGGACATTAGGGAACATTTTTTCAAAGGAAGAGTGGTCAGGCATTGGAATGGGCTGCCCAGGAAGGTGGTGGAGTCCCCAACCCTGGATGTGTTTAAAGGTTGTCTGGATGTGGTGCTTGGGGATATGGTTTAGGGGGCACCTTGTAGAGCAGGGATATCAGTTGGACTTGGTGATCCTGAGGGTCCTGAGGGTATTTTCCAACTGGAATGTTTATGTGGACACATGCAGCAAGTAAGAGGTGGCACCTGTGGGGACGAGCGGACAGGACAGGTGATCCTAAACTGACCTCCACAGGATTCCATCCTGTCTATGTCATATTCAGTACAAAGCTGAGAGGTCACAATGCTCAAATCTCTTCTTCAGTGGCCAGTATCTGAGGAGGACTCTGACCATTCCACTTCATTCCCAGTCCTGAACCCAGTTCTGGCATCTGTCTCCCGGCAGCACATTCAGTGTGGCCAGTTCTTGCTGATTATGTGAACTGTGCTCCAAATTTGTCTCTAATCAAAGCAAAACTGCCTCTGGGCACTTCATTGGAGGGAAACAGGAGCTTTGAGTTACTAAGAGTCTATGCTAGCCCCCTGGGATGCTGAGTTTTGTGTTGCCCCTGCTTGTGATAAGGCTGGGTTAGATGTACTCCCAACTTTGCATTCATCATCCTTTTTGAGTCAGAAGAACTTCTAGGAGGACTTTGCAGTGCTAGATGTAACTGGAGATTCATCTGTGGGTACAGTGCCAAGGGACATGGTTTAGTGGTGGCCAGGCAGTGCTGGATTAATGGTTGGACTCGATGTTGTTCAAGGCCTCTTCCAATCAAAGCGATCCTCTGACATTGAACATTCCACCAAGCTATGTCCAGGGCTCCTTAGACAAAGCTGCTGACTTAGATGGGATTTGGGTGCAAATAGCAAAAAAAAAAAAAAACAAAAAACAAAAAACCTTATAAAAAAGTGAAAAAATATTCCCACATTTTGTAGACAGTCCATCTCTGAGGTGGAAAATTCATCTAGCAGAGAAAAAGGCTGCCTTGCTTTGAAGGGATAAGTTTATGTTGCTTTTGAAACTGGCAGCCTAGCCAGTTAAGGTGAAACGAAGAAGCATGTCTCAGAGCTGGGAGGAATGCTCTGTGTTGTCCTCTGAGACTGGCAAGTCCCTGCCTTGACCCTGTCTAAGTGGGGACTGATGCCATGAACACTGTGAGAAAAGACAGCAGCAAGGGAGGGTTGAGAGCAACCTCTAGAGGAAATCCTACTGGTTTCTAAAGCCTTTTGATTGAGGCTGAGGCATGTTAAGATGGAGCAGGCAGCCTGGAAGTAGGACTCAAGAGGGAAAAGATGGATTTGGGAGCAGAACAGCTACAGATGTTTGGCTCGTGGGCAGAGGGAAGGTGTTAGTGGTATAGCAATGCTCTGGAGTGCTGGCAATAGACGTGGAAGGAATGTTTCTGAAGTGCAGCCCAGATGTATGTGTTGGAGAGCTCCAAAAGCTCTGGGCTCTGGAAGTTATGGGGTCTGTGAAGATGCTGGGGTGTAATCATAGACCTTTAAGATCTTGGTTGCCAAACAGCAGCAGTTTCTTGGCAGCTGTGTGGGAACAATGGGTTAGGAAGGAGAGCAAAGAGGCTCTGGTTTCCATTCTGAACCAGTCTGGTTGTCCAGTCCCTCCTTTGTTGTTAGATGACCTTTTTAAATTTAGCAGAGGAGCACTCTGAGGAAGCTGAGCAGACACTGTGAGCCAGATCAAGCTCTTTGCTCTCAAGGCTTTCACTGCACTTAAACTGTCCAGCATGAACATCTTTCCTTGGAAACTGAGAACTGGCGTAGGCATGGAGCTAGTCCTGGGCTCTTTGTGTCCTCTCTACATGCCCAAGGGATTTGACAGGAGGTAGAACAGTGCCACAGCAGAGCTAGTCCTGGGTTCTTGTGTCCTCTGTGCATGCCCAAGGGATTTGACAAGAGGCAGGGCAGTGCCTCAGCAACTGTGAAAGGGGAAGACAGCTTAGGGAAAGACTCTGTGATCCTTCAAGCCACACTTTTTTTTTCAGATGGAGCTCACAACTCAGGTGTTGCTGAGCTGGGCAGGTGGCAGGCAGGTTCAGATGGAACTCCCAACTCAGGTGTTGCTGAGCTGGACAGGTACCAGGCAGGTTCAGATGGAACTCCCAACTCAGGTGTTGCTGAGCTGGACAGGTAGCAGGCAGGTTCAGATGGAACTCCCAACTCAGGTGTTGCTGAGCTGGGCAGGTAGCAGGCAGGTTCTGTTACCACTGGGCTGGGGGGAAGGGATGGTGGTACCCAGCACAGATGCTTCTCCAGTTCCTCTGTGGATTGTGGCTGCAGCAGTACGTGCTGGGGAGAGGACAAAATGGGTGGGCAAGCACAGGGGTGTCCTGTCACTGGCCCATATGGTGGAATTGAGAGGTCCTGTCTTGCTCACCCCAAGGACCAGGGTGGTGGCCTGGGGCCCAAGTGCCCTTAAGAAAGCCGCAGAGCTTTACAGTCAAGAAGTTCCCCCTTGTGTTATGGAACCTCCTGTGCTGCAGCTTATATCCCTTGCTCCTTGTCCTATCACAGGGACATATCTTTTATAATATGCTTAGGAGACACTGAAGACCAGAAAAAAATAAGACTAAGTGTTGCCATTTTTGTTTTATATATAAAAAAAGAGGTGGTCATTTAATCATTTAAAAAAACAAAAAAAAAAGACTTTCTACAAGATAACAAACTATAATACAGGCTTGCAGTAAAGGTTCTCCTTTTGAAAGCACAAAATACCACCCTGAACCACTAAGCTTCAGAACACTTTCACCTTCTAAAACCAACCAACCAACCAACCCAGACAAGGAAATCCACAAGAATCCCAAGCAACACAAGTACAAACCAGGTTCACTCAGACTGATTTTTGGCTGTTGGTTCCAGTGGCAAAAACTGCCCTGTCTGGGTATTGTGCTGGAGCCAGTTCTCACCCACTCACAGAATGGGAGGAGTTGGAGGAGACCTCTGGGGATCATCTAATCCAGCCCCTTTGCTAAAGCAGGGTCATCCTGAGCGGGTTGCCAAGGATCACATCCAGGCAGGTTTTGAATCTCTCCAGAGAAAGAGGTTCCACAACCTCTCTGGCTAGCCTGCTCCAGTGCTCTGGCACCCTCAAAGGAAAGAAGCTTTTCCTTGTGGTCAGGTGGAAAGTCCTGTGTTGTAGTTTGTGCCCATCCTGGGCCAGCTGAGGTTGTGCTGGCTCCTGCTGCCCTTCCAGGAACCTTCTGCAGACCTTGGAAGTGACATTATGGCACTGGAGAGTGGTCCTCACTCTGAGATGAGACATTAAGGCTGCAAGATTTCATATGCTGCTGAAGTGATTTTGTTATCCAAGACAACAAAACCCTACTTCAGTAAGGCACACATTGGGATCCAGACTGGGGTGGAGCTGGGCAGAAGGGTCTGTTTTCTAGGTGCTGCTGACCCCACAACTGCCTGTTTACCCAAGATCCACTTCCTGATGCTCACGCTAAGGACACATGAATGTGGGCAATACCTTTGTTTCTGCCAGGACAGTAGTGTTTCTCCTTCAACATTCCAGAATCACCTGGAATCTACCCAAGCTGCTGCTCTCTTAGAAGTGTGGCTTTTAGCCTGAGGTCCACAGGAAAATGGCCTTCTGAAACTGATTTGATTTGGTTTTTAGGGCATTCACAAAAGGCAACAAACAAACCGATAGGAGCTTTGGTGCAACCAGCATACAGGAAGTTTCTAAAAGAGTCTTACCTCTCTTCTCACGATTTTTAGAGGTCTAAACTGAAAACCACAGGGTGGGTTTGTGTGTACTTGCTGGTGGAGTGGCCCCATTAAAAAAGGTCTTTTTTATTTTATTTTTTTTTTACAGCAGTGTAGTGCAGAAGGACCAGCACCTATGGAATGGAATGTGGAGGGGTGGGGTGGGGGGAAAGGCCAAAAACTGAAGTCAGAATTGCAACAAATGCAATGACTCCTCAAGAATATGTCCTGGCAAAAATAAGTGCTATTTTTACATTGTATTTTCTGTGCTACAGAGATGTCTAAATAATCTGTTCCAGCAAACTGAGCTCTTTGCTTTCCATAAAAATCACAGAATGGTAGGGGTTGGAAGGGACCAGTCCAAGCTCCCTGCTAAAGCAGATTAACCTAGAGCATGCTGCCCAGGTGGGTTTGGAATCTCTCCAGAGAAGACTCCCCAACCTCTGGACAGGCAGCCTGGTCCAGTGCTCTGTTACTCTCAGGCAGAGATGGACCTGGGGGTACTGGTTGGCAGCTGAACGTGAGCCAGCAATGTGCCCAGCTGGCCAAGATGGCCAATGGCATCCTGAGCTGGATCAGGAATAGTGTGATCATTCTGCTCCTGTACTCAGCACTGGTTAGGCCACACCTTGAGTCCTGTGTCCAGTTCTGGGCCCTTCAGTTTAAGAAAGATGTTGAGGTGCTTGAAGATATCTAGAGAAGGGCACCAAGGTTGGTGAGGGGGCTGGAGCACAGCCCTATAAGGAGAGGCTGAGGGAGCTTGAGGTGTGCAGCCTGGAGAAGAGGAGGCTCAGGGGTGACCTTATTGCTCTCTACAACTATCTGAAGGGAGGTTGAAGCCAGGTGGGGTTGGTCTCTTCTGCCAGGCACTCAGTGACAGAACAAGCTGACAAAATCTCAAGCTGCACCAGAGCAGGTTTAGGCTGGACAGTAGGCAGAAGTTCTTCACAGAGTGATTGGTATTGGAATGGGCTGCCTGGGGAGGTGGTGGTGTCACCATCCCTGGAGGTGTTTAAAAGGAGATTGGATGTGGCACTTGGTGCCATGGTTTAGCTAATTAGGTGTTAGGTTGGACTTTATCTCAAAGATCTTTTACAGCCTGATGAATTCTGTGATTCTGCTTTCTGCCTTCAGAAGGTTGTGTTTTTTCTAAGGCCTAAAAATTTTTCTCTCCTAAATGCCGTGTGCCTCACTCGATGTGTTTGCTTGTTGCAACTGTGCAGACCTGCTGACCAGAACAGCTGAATGTTGTACAGCAGAGGAACACCAGGAGGAGGGTTAAGGGCCAGGGAATTAACCTAGAGGAAGTAATTCCTTTAGAAGAGAATGGAGTTCTATGAGAACCATTTACACTTGCTTGGTGGATTGCTACAAGCAGGTTTCACAAGCAAGCCCACATGGCACAGTGAGGATGGAATGGAAGGAGAAGAGTGCAGCATCCAGTTAACAACTAGACTGAGGAGAGAGGCACTATGTACAAAAGGTAGGCGCTGCTCACCCAACGCCATCATCTTTTAAGGTGCTTAATTGACCGTGTGGGGAAGGTAGCAACATATACAGACATAGGCAGTGTATACAAATCTAAATGGGCAATAGAAACCTCATACAGAGCCAGATATATTCCCAGATCCCTGATTTCATTAGAGTCTCTAAGGTGGTATTTAAAATAGTTCATTAAAAAACAAACAAAGAAAAAAAAGAGTGAAATCTTAAACCAAAAAAAACCAAAGCCCAAAAGATAACATTTGCATTTAAAAACAAAAACAAAAACAAACAAACAAAAAAAAAAACAAAACCACAAAACACCAAACAAAAAAACAAAAAACCAGGTCCAGTTCGTTTGCTTCTCTGTTTGGCTGCTTGTGGGCTGGGTTCTGCCTGCTCTCACAAGGAGGCCAGCTGGACCAGAGAGAGCTTGAAGAGCTGTGCGTGATGAGACAGCTCCGTTACTCGGTCCACCATCCTCTGCAGGGCCGCGGTGCTGGGGTACTGCAAGGCAGCCGTCTTGGTGGCCAGGACGATGCCCTTCAGCAGCTCGCACAGCTGGTTGCTGGAGTTCATCACTTTGTTGCGGACGTCCTGCGTCGTCACCTGCCTGCTGAGCATGTCCCCGATGAACACCAGTTTGTGAGCGCTGAGGATGACGAACTTGCTGTGAGCCACGAAGATGCGAGGGGGCTGGCCCGCGTTGACGCAGCCGAAGAAGGCGTCGATGGCGTTCAGGAGGGAGTTGAAGTGAGTCTCGCACTGGTCGGAGTAGAAGAGCAGCAGCTGGCAGTCGCGGGAGGCGGCAGTGCTGCTGGCAGTCTGCAGAGCCTGAGCCGGCTTCCACTTGGAGATGTCGTTCTCTACCGGCTTCGTGATTTCTTGCTCCAGGCGTTGAAACTGATTGATCTGAAAGGCAAAGGGAAAGGCTTCCTTCAAAGGCTGTTCTCCTAGGGCATTCGTATCTTGCACCACGCAGAGCCCAAGATGTGCCCCCTCAAAGGTAAATCAGCACCCTGGCTCAGAATTTGGAAGTGAAATGACTGTTCACATAAGTAGGCTAGATACAAAAGGTAATAAGCAAATATAGGCTGGGCAGTGACTGGCTTGAGGAAAAGGACTTGGGGGTGCTGGTGGAGGAGAAGCTCAACATGAGCCAGCAGTGTGCACTTGCAGCCCAGAAAGCCAAGCAGAGCCTGGGCTGCATCAGGAAAAATGTGGCCAGCAGGGCAAGGAAGGTGAGGACCTCTGGTGAGGTCCCACCTGGAGTACTGTGTCCAGTTCTGGAGCCACTATTACAAGAGGGATGTGGGTGTGTTGGAATGTGTCCAGAGAAGGGCCACGAAGATGATCAGAGGGTTGGAGCACCTCTCCTATGGAGACAGACTGAAAGAGTTGGGACTATTCAGTCTGGAGAGGAGAAGGCTCTGAGGACACCTTATTGTGGCCTTCCAATATCTAAAGGGGCCCTCCAAGAAAGATGGTGAGGAACTTTTTAGGGTGTGGGGTAGTGATAGGCCTAGGGGAAATGGAGCAAATCTAGAAGTGGGTAGATTCAGATTGGATGTTAGGAAGAAGATCTTCAGTGTGAGGGTGGTGAGACAGTGGAACAGGTTGCCCGGGGAGGTGGTGGAAGCCCCATGCCTGGAGGTCTTTAATGCCAGGCTGGATGTGGCTCTGAGCAACCTGATCTATATGTGAGGTGTTCCTGCCCGTGGTAGGGGGGTTGGAACTAGATGATCCTTGGGATCCGTTCCAGCCCCTGACAATTCTGTGATTCTATGAAAAGAATCTAAAATAATTTACCCACATTATAACCCCCAAAACACCTCCTGAATTTGCAGCCCGTTGCTCATTTGGAGGAACCCAAAATCACAAGTGGGAGAGATGGATCCAAGTGACGACGACTCCTACACGCTCTCTGAAGAGCTGCCACCTCCGTGGGATTTTGAGATGACAAACCTCTAGTTCTCAGCTCCATGCTGCTTGTTACAATCTTCTGCCACACAATATGGCAAGGACATGCTGGAGATTTAATGAGGGCAAAGTGACAGCCCTCAAACCCCACTTTTTTAAAGTGCTGAAAGTGCTGTTAAAGCACAGCAAGGTAATGGTCTTGATATTCTCTGAAGGGATGTGCAGGCAGCACATGCATTCAGTGTGGGCCCGTGGTGGAGGCACTGGATTGCAGGTTCAGGAAAGCCAGGTTCTCAGCCTGGCTTTGTGACTGACCCACTCTGAGATACTTCAGAATTCTCTGTGGACTTTGGAGGCAGAGACTGTTTCATCTAACACTCATGTGCTAGGGCCACCACAATGGTGCACTGTATTAAAAACAGTTATCTCATAAACTGAGATGGGTCAGAAATTGTTTTCAAGGGAAAAGGGAGCGTGTTCCAGTCATAGTAAAGACCTTGTTCCTGACATCCAAGCTAAATCTGTTCTTCTCTAGTTTGAAGCCAATGCCCCTGGTCATTCTGCATGTGAGAATGGGCATCAGTTCCATGGCATCGAGTACCTGTCATTTGTAGATTGAGGGCTTCATGGCAACTGCCAGTTTAGAATCTTCATGTTCACCACTCTCCATTTGGAGCATGACAGTGCAAGTCCTTGTCCTTTATGTTGACAAATCCACTGATGGTGGAGCCTGACTGGCATAAATCCCACTTGGAAAGAAACTGATCTGGAGCCAGTGTTTAGCCAGGACCTAATACCTGCCACTTTCACATCTAGCACCCCGAGGCTTTCCAACTCTGTCTAGTGACATCATGCACACACCCAAGCCATGATGCCAGCACCTGTTAAGGGAAGGGTCTCACCTGCTTTATTTCAGCTTACATGCAAGGAATGCTGCACTTCAGTGTGATCATTGCACAGGAGTGGACATACCTGATGGTGCTCTAGCTCCACTTTGCTCTGTTTCATGATGTTTTCCTTTTCCAGCAGCTCCTTCTGTTGCCTTTCAAACTCTTCTTTCCCCTGTTTGGCATGACATAAGACACGGTGTTAAATCAAACCCACTCCTGAGCTAAATGACAATTCCTAGGTCAAACAACAGACTTCTTTGTATTGGCTTTTCCACTGGTAGGCGTCACAAAGAGCACGGAGAAGAGAAAGGTGATGTGACGGAGCAAAAGGCTGTTGCTGTGACATGCAAACAGTCCTATCTGAGAGGAAGTAATCACCCTGCTGAAACTGCACTTAAATGTGTATCAGTGTGACAATGTGATTGCTGCTTTCCTGCAAACAGCTTCTGCAAGCCCCACAAGACAGCTCTTTCTTTGCATCATAGAATCATTTGGGTTGGAAGAGTTCTTTAAGATCCAGTGCAACTATCTGACCAGTGCTGCCAGGTCATAACCAAACCATGTCCCCCAGTACCACATCTACACAGCTCTTCAATCTCTCCAGGGATGGGGACTCCACCACTGCCGTGGGCAGCCTGTTTCAGGGCCCGACAACCCTTTTGGGGAAGACAATTTTCCTAATATCCAACCTAAAGGTCCCTTGGGACAACTTGGCCTTTTGCAGGACAATGTGTTTGGTTTACCTACCTGCAGGTGAACGTAATCGTAGTCATCCATCCAGCTCTTCTCTGAGCTGTTGCTGGAGGCGTTGTGGGGGGGCTGACCTTTGCTCAGGAGGGGAGGAAGGGGACTACAGTGGTTCTGCGCTTTCTCTCCATGATGCTGCATATGAGGATTGTCATAGACGTAGTCAGGAGTGTCGATGATGTTCTCTGGGATGGTTCTGAAACGCGAGGTGCTCGACACCTGTTTGAAGAGCACCTCTGCATTGACACTGATGGTGGTGGTGAGTTGCTTGGCGTCGTCTGGGACTGTCCTTGCCACCATTACAAACCGATCCAGGTCGTCACATTTGTTCTGCACTCTGTTGACAGCCAGCACGTTCAAAGACCAGCTGTAGCTGTTCAAGTCGTGTCTGGTTTGGGTAAGAATCTGGTGCGAGTCCTCCAGCCTTTGCACCTCTCTCCTCATTTTGTTGAGGAGGCTGAACTCGGGCAGGCAGGAAGCGTTGGCCGCTGCTCCTTTTGCAAACTGGAGGTACTCCAGCAGCGACTGCTCCACTTTATCCACCGCCGTGTGAACGCCGTTGATGTGTTTCTCCATGTAGCCGTAGGAGCGCCAGTCCGCTGTAACGAAGGCCATCAGCCTACCGACCGCTGCCTCCACCGTCTGCTGGAGGTGATAGAGCCTCTCTATAGCGGTGTCTGGATCAAGCATTAGTCTTTTGTCCTGTGCGGTTGATGCCGAGAAAGAGTCTTTGGACGCCGTCGAAGAAGTGGACATGTTACTGCGGGTGCTTCCCGTGCTGGAGAAGGACAACCTGTTTATGCCGTCGGTCACGTCGTGCAAGCCTTTAGCGTCTTGGAGGACGGAGGGTGGCACATCGTACACTCCTTCTCTCCCTTCCGAGAGGAGGCTTTCGCCCAGTCCCGCCTGTTGTCCTGGGAACGAGACTCCCCTCGGGGTATCATAAACGTCTTTTTGAGGGGCGATCTGCTGCCCCAGGAAATGGCTTTGGTGGCTCAGAGGGACGTCATACACACCCTGTTTCTGCGGCGCTCCCTCCGGCAGCAAGTGGCTCTCGGCAGGGAATTTATGCAGCTCTTTGCCGGCTGCTTTAGTGACGGGAGGAGGAATATCATACACTCCTTCTGGCCTTGCCCCGTGTGCCACCGCACAGGAGAAGTCCTGCAAGTTGTCCCTCAGGCCTGTATCATCTCGGCGTGCGGGCGGAGGAGCAGCATAGACCTGAATCACAGAGAGCCAACCGTGAACCCTTCGGCTTCGACAGCAAAGTATTCTGCATCTTCCACATAGGCTGGTTGTGGCTTCAGGACTTAACTGTCCTACCACAGACACAAATTCCTCCTGAGGATGAGACAGACCCCAGGGGGCTGACAGCCCATCCCAGAGGGAGGACACAGAACACCATAATTTGTTATGTGTGGGGCTTCTGGGCTTTGTCTAGGGGGGATTTCTGTGTTACTTCTGACTTGTAAATAATTGTAAATCTATGTTGTTACCTCTGCACTGTTCTGTATGCTTTAGATTGCTGTCAGTACATGGCTTCATTTGCTGCCAAGCCTTCTGAGCTAGCCTGCAGGTAATTTTCATCCCACCACACCTTGATACCTTTGGTGCTTTCGTTTACTTTTGTAAATCTATTGCAGCTCCCTACATGAGGAGCAGACCTCCTGCTCACAGCTCTCTCCCACGTGTATGGCTGCTGCTATGGCTTTGGTTTGCATGGGGGCGAGGCCTGCCTGGCAAGATGTCCCTTACTGTGCAGCTGAGGCCACTCTGGGCCTGTCTTGGTGGGGTCAGTGAGGTCTAAGATGGGCCTAGAGTTGGGAGGGGGAAGGCTTGGCTGGCCGAGTCCTAGCTGAGGCCTGATTTGGGGTCTAGCTAAAGAGCTGGGCCAAGGCTGATTGTATCTCTACAGCCTTTGTGCTTTTTGCAGTGGTTTTGGAGTTAACACTCGAGTTTCATTCGAAATTTTAGATAAAGAATTGTCTTGGCTGCAGAAGAAGCAGAGCAGATAAGTCTGTCTCATTTCATCTGCTGGCTGCACTGGTACATGATCTGTGGCACACACTGTTCCTCACTCACTGCTTCCTGCCTCCTCCTCCTCTTCTCCTCCGCCCTGACTCACTTCTGCTGCACTGACTTTGGATGAGCAGATAACAGTTGGGGCCTCCCTCTCTGGTGGGAGAAGGTGGTGGTTGGCCCCTTCTGGGCTTTGTCCAGAGAGGATTTCTGTGTCACTTCTGACTTGTAAATCTATGTTGTTACCTCTGCACTGTACTGTATGCTTCAGATTCTAGCTTGCTGTCAGTACATGGCTTCATTTGCTGCCAAGCCTTCTGAGCTAGCCTGGGGGTAATTTTCATCCCTCCACACCTTGATACCTTTGGTGCTTTCGTTTACTTTTGTAAATAGCATTTCTACTTGACCCCCAGTTCTGTGAGAGTATTTTTACTCCTTTTGGGGTAAAATACCTTCTCTGCCAGCTCAACCTAGGGCAAGGCTATAAAATCCTAAGATGGGAGATCTGCCATTGACTGTCAGGAGTCTGATACTTGTCAGGAGTTTGACTGAGCTTTATTATCTCACTTTTTAGCATCCGTTTCAATGCAGAATCTCCTAAGCAGCAAAACCCCAAAAGGCAGTGTGCTGCCACACAGATAATGTGGCTCTGACTGTCAACTCACACCCCATAATGGTAGCATTTTGATGCAGTGCTTCATGAGGGCAGAGTCCTGCACCTGGGAGTGATAGAATGGTTTAGGTTGGAAGGGACCTCAAAGATCATCCAGTTCCAACCCCTGCCATAGGCTATGGCAAGGACACCTCCCACTAGAACAGGTCACTCAAGGCCTCATCCAGCCTGGCCTTCAACACCTCCAGGGAGGGAGCAGCCACAACCTCCCTGAGCAACCCGTTCCAGTGTCTCACCACCTTCACTGTAAAGAACTTCCTCCTAACATCCCGTTTAAATCTCCCCTCTGCCAGTTTAAACCCATTCCCCCTCATCCTGTCATTACAAGATCTTGTAAATAGAAGGAATACTAAACTGCACCAGTAGAGGCTGGGAGGTGATCTGCTGGACATCAGCCAGGCCAGTGGGATCCTGGGGTGCATTAAGTGGAGTGTTAGCTAGCAGAACGAGGGAGGTTCTCCTCCCCCTCTACTCTGCCCTGGTGAGACCTCATCCAGAATACTGTGTTCAGTTGTGGGCTCCCCAGTTCAGGAGGGACAGGGATCTACTGAAGAGAGTCCAACACAGGGCTATGAAGATGATTAAGGGCCTGGAGCACTGTCCTGTGAGGAGAGGCTGAGAGACCTGGGGCTGTCTGGTCTGGTGAAGAGAAGACTGAGAGGGGATCTAATCAATGTTTGTAAATACCTGAGGGCTGAGTGTGGAGAGGGAGGGAACAAGCTCTTCTCAGTTGTGCCCTGTGATAGGACAAGGGGCAATGGGTATAAACTACAGCACAGGAAGTTCCACCTCAAGATGAGGAAGAACTTCTTTACTGTGAGTATCACAGAGCACTGGAACAGGCCTGTCAGGATGCATTCCTGTGTGACCTGCACTAGATTATGGTCCTGCTCTGGCAGGGGAGTTGGACTTAACAATCTCCAGAGGTGTCTTCCAACCCTTAATGTCCTGTGATCCTATGAACTTACCAGTTTTTAACTGTTAAAAAAAAGAAAATAGAGACATCTCTAAAGTACTGAATCTCTTTTTCTTTTGGAGCTGTTGTTTAAGCATGTCAATGATCAGACATGAAAATACAGGAGCTTGTGGAGACATATTACTTACCCCTTTGGCAGGTGGTATGTCATAGATTCCTAAAGATTTTGCTTCTCCTGTGGGAACTGGAAGGGCAGGTCCCTTAACTGATGTGGGGGGAATGTCATATATCTAAAGAAAGAACAAAGTGGTGGTTACAGGAATGAATTACCTCAGGAAAGCTCTGATCTCTGATGAATTTTCTTGGTTTCCCTCAAACAGCCTGGAGATGATCAGAGCCGTTCAGCTCTGTTTTATGTGTGAAAGATGCTCAGCTCTGCTCGGTACTGTGGACAGTCAGAAGGAAATGCACTTTGCTAGGTCCCCTCTAGGCAGCTGTGTGGGCAGCAGCCTGGAGAGCTGAAGGGACTACCTGACTCCCATCCCAAGAGTTAAACCAAAGGCAGTTTATTACAGACACCCGTTGGGGTGAATGAGGGGGCAGGATATTCATGTGACCAGGACTGATCTCACCCTTGCTGACAGAGATTAGAGGGTCTGGAAAATAAGCTTGTAGTAGCAGACTTAAACTCTCTGAAACTAAGGCTGTCCCTGTCAGCAGCACTTAACTGCTTTATCAGGTGCAGTGTGAGCTGTCTTTACTAGCAGAAAGTACATCTGGCAGATGTTTCAAGTGTCCCACTTGCTGCCATGTCCTACATTAGAGTGGGTTCTGCCTGTGGCCCAAGGTCACTGTCTGGATGTCTCTTAACCCAGATTTCCCAACACTTCCAGCCATTCTGTGTCAGGCTGTGTTATGTTCTGGCTTCAGTGCTGTTGCCTGGAGGCCATGTCAGAGAGTCATGGAGATACACAAGGTTATTGAGGTCCTGCAAGCATCAAGCGTCAGCTCTACATGTCTGTGGCACTGGGGACTGAATGCTAAGGGTGCTCCCCAAAGCAAAGATGTATTTTGAGGCCAGTGGCACGCTGCAGTCAATACCTGGTGAAAACAACTCCTTGCATAGTAGCTGTTCACCTTACTGAGCCAATTAACTCTCAACTATGCAACAACAAAGCAAGGGGAAAAAAAGTGGTTCTCAGGCAGCAGGTTTATTCAGCTTGGATAAACCTCTTTGATCAAAACACAGCAAACAAATGGGGCTTTGGTGTTTGGTGTGCTGCCAGATCTTACTCAACATCAAATACAACCTCGAAATACTTCAGTGCTCTGTGAATAAGCCACAGTGTCTAATTAAAACATATTTGCTCTCTGAAATGAGAGAACTTGCTTTTTGCTCAT
This sequence comes from Psilopogon haemacephalus, assembly GCA_013396835.1. Classification (NCBI taxonomy): domain Eukaryota; kingdom Metazoa; phylum Chordata; class Aves; order Piciformes; family Megalaimidae; genus Psilopogon; species Psilopogon haemacephalus. Next base: position 203,646 of record VWZI01015226.1, read on the forward strand.
AAACCTCTGGTAGAAATTCATCACCTTTTGAGCCCTGTCAGTGCTGTTGGCAGTTTTATTGGTACCTACCCCTTGGAGCGGGCGAACAGGGGGGATGTCGTAGGTATCCTTCTGGTAATTGGAAGGGAATTCGTAAACATAACCTTGTCCTGACCTGACTGGAATTATTACCTGTGAGATGAAAGAGAAAGGGGCAACATAAGTCTCTGAGGGTCCTGGCACATTCTCTGTGTCACTGCAGAGGGTGTAAGCAGTGCAGTGCTGTTAACAAGTCACGCTGCGTGTGGCCATGTGAGTAACACGAGTCCGCCTGTGCCTCGGGCAGCTGAAGGCTGCAAAGTGCTTGTCAGCAGTGTGCTGGTTTGAGGCTAATTGGAATATTTTAATGAGAAAAATTAGGTTATAGGCTGTGAAAAGAAAATAACGGTGATGTCCACTTCACTCATAGGTTTACTGAGAGGCTTGGAGTACCTCTGATGTAAGGCCAGGCTGAGGGAGCTGGAGTTGTTCAGACTGGAGAGGAGGAGGCTCCAGGGGGACCTAATGGGGGACCTAATAGCAGCTCTGCAGTACCTGAAGGGGACCTACAGAAAGGATGGAGAGAAGCTGTTTGCAAAGGCCTGCAGTGACAGGATGAGAGGCGATAGGTTCAAGCTTGAGAAGAGCAGATTTAGATTGGATATTAGGAACAAGATTTTTACTGTGAGGGTGGTGGAGCACTGGAACAGGTTGCCCAGGGAGGTGGTTGAGAACCCATCCCTGGAGACGTGCAAGGTGAGGCTTGATGGAGCCCTGGGTGAGCTGGTCTAGTGGGGATGTCCCTGCTGACTGCAGGGAGGCTGGATTAGATGACCTCTAGGGGTCCCTGCCGGCCCAGACCATTCTATGGTTCTATGCTAAGTGGCTGTGAAAGAGAAGTTTCCCCTCCCTCACTTCTGGAACTGTGATAGCATCCCCGTCTGGTACTTAGCAATTCACCTCCTAACAAATGTCACTGAACTACAGACCTCGTGAGAATTCTTTTCCCTTTTACTTCTTCTCCTCCAGGAATGCCTGTGGTTGTCCCAGTTTAAACAACCCTGCATTTCAAACCGGCAATTTTCCTTGTTTATGTGCTGAAGGAAACAGATGGTGTTCCCACAAACTCTCCAGCCCAGCAGGCTCACGACATCCTTAACCACTTAATCCACACAGAGCAACTAACGGGGACCAGCTTTGGCTCTGGTGAAACATGTTGGAAGCAGGCTCATTACAACTCCCAGTACTGCAAAACAAAGACAAGTGAGCAGAAAGTCTGTCCTCTTCTTGCTGGAGATTGTGCTCTTCCAAAGGAAACTGCTTGGGTCTTTTGCATGCCAATGGCATGTGCTGAGTGTGCATGTACTTTGCAAAACATCCCCTCCTGTGGTTCATTAAATCTCTCTCTCTTTTCTTTAAATATAAGGAACAAAACCCCAACATTCTGTGTCTTCGAGGTTTAACACTGATGTTAGGCTGTGATGGAGAACATTCCTGACTAAGGCAGCAACAAGACTGCTCCCGTGTGCAATGCAATGTTTACTAAGGATAAAGAACAACTAAAGCGTGGCCAGCAGGGCAAGGGAGGGGATTCTGCCCCTTTACTCTGCTCCTTAGACCCCACCTGGAGTACTGTGTGCAGTTCTGGAGACCCCAACACAAGAAGTACATGGAACTGTTGGAGCCAGTCCAGAGGAGGCCACAAAGATGCTCAGAGGGCTGCAGCAACTCTGCTATGAGGACAGGCTGAGAGAGTTGGGGCTCGCAGCCTGGAGAAGAGAAGGCTTCCAGGAGACCTTATAGTAGCCTGCAGGGGAGCCTACAGGAGGGCTGGGGAGGGACTATTCACAAGGTCTTCTTATGACAGGATAAGGGGGAATGGGTTTAAACTGGCAGAGGGGAGATTTAAACGGGATGTTAGGAGGAAGTTCTTTCCAGTGAGGGTGGTGAGACACCGGCACAGGTTGCCCAGGGAGGTTGTGGCTGCTCCCTCCCTGGAGGTGTTGAAGGCCAGGCTGGATGAGCCCTTGAACAACCTGTTCCAGTGGGAGGTGTCCCTGCCTATGGCAGGAGGTTGGAACTAGATGATCTTTGAGGTCTCTTCCAACCCAAGCCAATCTATGATTCTAGGTTGCCCAGGGAGGTAGTTGGAGCCCCATCCCTGGAAATATTCAGAGTGAGGCTCCACAAGGCTCTGAGCAACCTGGTCTAGTGTGGGATATGCCAGCTGACGGCAGGGGAGTTGGACTAGACCAGCTTTGGAGGTTCCTTCCAACCCAACCCATTCTATGACTTGCAGAAGCTGCATTAGTATTTCCTGACAGCAGTACCTATGGTATTGCTGAGTACTGTCTGCTGTAAAAGAAGAACAAAAATGGGTTTGGGCAGCAGTATCTCTGACTCCCTTATTTGCTGTAGGTGGTGAGATACAATGTGTTTCCCAGCTGTCAGTGAGGAAAGGTTGGGGTTTCTTTCTCACACGTGCTAGGGACGCTCACTCTTAGAAATGTTTGGCTTTCTAACTTGCTCTAGGTCTTGGAAATACCACAACATAACGCTTTATTTTAACCTAAATAAGGTATGAACCTCAGGCCGCTACGAAATGCTCTGAGATTTTTTTTTCTGCCAAGAGCTGGACTGTTGGGAGAGCTTTTCATCAAGGCTCACAAGCTGAAAGAGAGGGGAGGAAGCCTACAGAGCTGTTTCCTCCAGTGCATCAGGCATGTAGCTGCCACGGTGAGCTGGCGGTAGTGCTGGGAGGCCAAGCACTTCTGCAAGGCAAGAGGGAAGCAGCAGCAGCAGCAGCAGTGAGTGCATTTTCTCTCCTGGGCTGAGTTAGCAGCCCTGCTGTGTGGCTGAGCTGTGGCATGGATGCGTGTGATGACACTGCCACTTGTCTCCGCCTGGGTGTTCTGTGGATTTTCTGAGAAGACTGAAGATGTGTGAAGATAAGGATGTGTGACTAATACTACCCTAGTGCAGAACTTAGCTATAGCTCTGGATGTTGTTTCAGCCTTAAAAAATAAGTGGGCAATGATAAGAGGAGATCTTCTATAAATATCGGAGGGGTGGCTGTCAAGTGGCTGGGGCCAATCTCTTGTCAGTGGTCAGCCAGCAATAAGCCAAGGAGCAATGGCTACAAATTGGAACATAGGTTTCACCTCAGCAGGAGGAGAAACTTCTTTACAGTGAGGGTGATGGAGCACTGCAGTAGGCTGCTCAGGGGGGTTGTGAAGTCTCCTCTGGAGACTTTCAAAACCCACCTGGTTGCATTCCTGTGCAAACTACCCGAGAGGATTCTGCCTTGGCAGGGGGGGTTCTACTTGATGATTTCTGGGGGTCCCTTCCAACCTCTAAAGTTCTGTGATTCTGTGATTCCTACACTTTCTGTTCATGCATTGTCCAAGACCTCTGCCTCCAAAGATCTGCTTTTCAGCCTGGACGTGACCCCAGGCAACCTGCTCTAGGTGAACCTTCTTCAGTGGTGAGGTTTGGTTTGATGACCTCCAGAGGTGCCTTCCAACCCCTTGCAGCCCACAGTTCTGTGTTTCTGCTGTAACTGTACATGTGCTCAGGGCTAAAGCATGTGCAGATGTCACTGATTCATGGTGTGTTAAATTGAAATCGCTGAACTTTGCAGGCTCAGGGAATTTAAAGGGAAACTTTGAAATGTGGCTCTCAAGTGCTTGGTCAGGAGATGATCAGTCTTGAAAAAAAACCCCAATGTCCCCCAGGCATTGTAAAGCAAATAACAACAAGTAATGGAAATGGGTGTTACACTTCCCTCCTTTTGAGGTTGCAGAGATGATTGACCCCCTCTGCTCAGCACTGCTGAGCACTTTGAATGCTGCATTCGCTTTGGGACTCCCTCACTACAAGAAAAAAATTGAGGTGCTTGAGTGGGTGATAGAATCATAGAATGGTTTAGGTTGGAAGAGACCTCAAAGCTCAGCCAGTTCCAATCCCCCTGTGCCATAGGCAGGGACACCTCCCACTAGAACAGGTCGCTCAAGGCCTCATCCAGCCTGGCCTTCAACACCTCCAGGGAGGGAGCAGCCACAACCTCCCTGGGCAACCTGTTCCAGTGTCTCACCACCCTCACTGTGAAGAATTTCCTCCTAACATCCCGTTTAAATCTCCCCTCTGCCAGTTTGAACCCATTCCCCCTCATCCTGTCATAAGAAGACCTTGTGAATAGTCCCTCCCCAGCCCTCCTGTAAGACCTCTTCCGATACTGGAAGGCTACTATAAAGTCTCCTCAAAGCCTTCTCTTCTCCAGGCTGAAAAGCCCCAACTCTCTCAGCCTCTCAAGAGAAAGGCAACAAAGCTGGTTAAGGGTCTGGAGTGCAAATCTTATGAAAAGCAGCTGAGAGAAGTGGAGTTTTTTAGTCTGCAGAAAGGAGGCTTAGGGAGGCCTTCTCGCTCTCTACAACTACCTGAAAGGAGGTTGTAGCAAGGTGAGGGTCACTTTTCTCCCAAGTAACAAGCAACAGGACAAGAAGACAGCCTCAGCTTGGCCCTAGGGTGGTTTAGATTGGACAGGAGGAAAAATTTCTGAAAGGGTTGTCAAGTACTGGCATAGGCTGCCCAGGGAAGAGGTGGGGTCCCCATCCCAGGGGGCACATGCAGATGTGGTGCTGAGGGACGTCCTTTACCAGCAGACTTCTTAGTGCCGTGCTAGTGGCTGGACTTGATAATCTTAAAAGTCTTTTCCAGCCTAAATGAGTCTATGATTCTGACCAGATTGATGCAAGCTTTGGGCTGCGAGTTGTGAAGATGTAGAGCAGAAGGTGTGAAAAAGATTAAAGATAAAAAATGTGAAAGCAAGAGGGCAGCCCTGAGACAAACCCTCAGCTGGTGGCGATGCCAGCGTAGCCAACTGCTCTGCAACTAGCCCACTCCTGACTCTTCAAGTTCTGCTGTGACCCTTTGCCATTAGGCAGCACCCAAAAGCAGGCTCATGAGACTATTTCTCAGGTTTGTAGGTTTTCCTAAAGCTCAAGTGCAGGTTTGTTGTCTTTCCAAACAATGCTGTTGGGTTTGGGTTGTGTTTGGGGGTGGGGTTGTTTTTTTTTTATTTTGTTGTTGGTTGGTTTTGGGGTTTTTTTGAGGGGTTGGTGGTATCAGAGGGTGATTTTCTTTCTTCTTTATCTATGAGGTTACATAAAGGCCCTAAGCTCCAAGGAGTGCAAAACAACAGGGCTGTATGAAGTGCAGAGGAATGGTGCTGACATCCATCAGCTGTAGCCTTGGATGATGGTGCTGCATTCCTCTTGCTGCTGGTGTTCATGATCACAAACTCAACGCAGATACAAGGCACTGCCTCTCTACAGATCTTACCAAATGAGCTGCACAAGGCACAGGAGAAAAAAAAAGCAAAGCTCAACAGTTTTGTCACTGTCAGGATTTTACTGCCTTTTTTTTTTTTCCCCTATATTTTAATGATGTATTCGTGACCTGATCCTGCTCACACTCCCACCATCTCTAGGGCTTTCTGCCAGTTGTGTTATGAGCAATGTTTCTGCTTGCTTCAGTGGAAGAGGCTTGGTGCTGGCTGGCCTTGAGCTGCAAGGCTGACTGGGAAAGGGTATTTCCTAGCTTCTGGTGGAGTCACTCTTGCTCAGAAAGTGTGATCAAGAGAGACAAACCAGCACTTCTGAGCATGTTCCCAGGTTTTGGTTTTTTTTTTTTTTGAGAGGAAGAGAACAAAAGAGATGAGCAAAATATAGTTACTATGAAATTATCAGTGATTTCAAGAGGATACTTGTCCAATATTCTTGGTAAGAGTTTTACCAGTGCCATCCCCATGACAATTACTCATTTTTAGACAGTGACATCACTATTTCTGCACATGTTGGCCACCAGAGCTAATGAGCTGATGTGTTACAGTGCTGGTGATAGAACAGGCATGCACTCAGAAACAAATGTCTGTGGATGGATCTTACAGAGAAACAAAATCTCCAAAATTTTGTGTGATAAGTGCTTCCAGTGGAGAGAGAATTTGTCTGACAAAGCATTCTCTGGAAGCCTCTGATTAAATCTGAGCTGGAAGTGTGTGGTGAAGCTGAGTACCTCAATGTTTTTGGTGTTTTGCCCACAACAGACAGTCCAAGCAGCATCTTGCTTTGGCCATCCCACACTGTCTCATCTTCCTGCTTTAAAAAAGGTTGTCATGTGAAGAGCCATTTGGCAAATGTGGACTTGCTTTCTGTGCTGGTAATAATCTGAGTGTCTCTTCTGAAAGATAGAAGACTACATTCAGGGTGGGTTTAGAGAAAAAGAAGAAGGAAAAGGATGAGCAGATGAAGTGCTGGGGCAGGTAGGAAAGAGTGGTCTTACACACAGAATCACACACAGAATCAATCAGGTTGGAAAAGACTCTCAAGTATAACCTGTGAGCCAACATTATGTAATGTTGGCTGATAGGTTGGACCAAGTGCCACATCCAGTCTCTTTTGAAACACTCTCAGGGACAGTGACTCCACCACCTCCCTGGGCAGCCTATTCCAATGCCATTCACTCTCTCTGAAGAACTTCTTCCTAACATCCAGCCTAAACCTGCTCTGGCACAGCGTGAGACTGTGTCCTCTTGTTCTGTCAGTGGGTGCCTGGCAGAAGAGACCAACCCCACCTGCCTACAACCTCCCTTCAGGTAGTTGTAGACAGCAATGAGGTCTGCCCTGAGCCTCCTCTTCTCCAGGCTGCACACCCCCAGCTCCCTCAGCCTCTCCTCACAGGGCTGTGCTCCAGCCCCCTCACCAGCCTTGGTGCCCTTCTCTGGACACATCTGAGCACCTCAATATCTTTCTTAAACTGAGGGGCCCAGAACTGAACACAGGACTCAAGGTGTGGCCTAACCAGTGCTGAGTACAGAGGCAGAATGGTCCTGCTGGCCACACGGTTCCTGATCCAGGCCAGGATGCCATTGGCCTTCTTGGCCACTTGGGCACACTACAGGCTCATGTCAACCACTACCCCAGGTCCCTCTCTGCCTGGCTGCTCTCCAGCCACTATCTCCCCAGTCTGTAGCACTACATGGAGCTGTTCTGGCCAAAGTGCAGAACTCAACACTTTGACTCGTTAAATCTTATACCCTTGGACTCTGCCCATCTGTCCAGCCTGGTCAGGTCCCTCTGCAGAGCCCTCCCTACCCTCTAACAGATCAACACTTGCTCCCAACTTGGTGTCATCTGCACGCTTACTAATGCTGGACTCAATCTTCTCATCCAGTTCATCAATAAAGATATTAAACAGGATTGGGCCCAGCACTGATCCCTGGGGGACACCAACTGGATGTGGCACCCTTCACCATTACTGTTGTGAATTACACAGAGTCCTACAGGCTCACAAACAATCAACCAGTTTGCTTTAGCCCACACTTTCAATGCTCTTGAGGAGATTCATCTTGTTTCTGTTATTTCCTCCCTCCTCTATTGAATTTCTGGATGGAAAGTTGGGGGGGGAGGGAATCTTGATTTGGGAATTGCTGAAGTAGGGTATTTCTGTGACTGCTTGTTTCCCTTCAGTGGTGCTTGGGGACATGCTTTAGTGTTGACCCTTCAGTGCTGGGTCAAGGCTTGGACTGGATGATCTTTGAGGTCTTTTCCAACCAGATATATTCTGTGATTCTGTCCAGTCAGGTTTAAATATATTCTGTGTTTCTGTCCAGTCAGGTTGCTAACCACTGAGAATAGCCATAAGCCTGCATTATTATTATTATTATTATTAATTTTTTAGCTAAGGTTTAATCCTGCACTTTTGCAGGCAGGTTTGTGTGTTCTGAGACCTCTGCTGTTGGATGAGATGGCAGGGCTGGCTTTTCTTCTGATACTAGAGAGGGAGGGGAAAAAAAAAAGGCACTACTCTGGTCTGCAAATAGAACTGATTAAAGAGAGCCCTGAGCTCAGGGAGAAGCAGGGAGTGATGCTGAGCTCATATGTTTGCTCAGCCTAATAAAATGCAGTCCTTTTCTTAAAATACTTCTCTACAAATCACAGTGACCCAACTAACTCCTTACTCTGCCTTGGGGAAGAAGGTTTCTCCTGCTGGTTTGAGGCTAAGTGGAATATTTTAATGAGAGAAATTAGATCATTGGTTGTAAAAGGAAAATAATGCTAAAGCCTGCATCATTCATGGGTTTGCTGAGAGGGATAAAAAGCTAAAATGTCAACAATTTGTCCCACTCTGGTTTGCAATGCTGGATCTATTTGCTTCCTCCTCACCCTGCTCTAATATCTCTCCACTAATCCTGCCTAGCAGAAAACAACTTTGCTGGTTGTCTGGGAAAGTAGAGGGAGAATGAGAGGATAACTTTGAGCCCCTTCTGGGCAGTTTGGATGTCTCTATTATCTCTAACTTGTATATAGTTATAAATGCATGCAAATATATTGTGCATATATATATATATATCCTTCTACATTTTGCTGTACTGCAAATACAGCTTCAGCTCACTTCCAAGCCCTCCAAGTTAGTCTGGTAAATGTCAATAGTGTGTGTGTGTGTGTGTGTGTGTGTGTGTGTGTGAGAGAGAGGTTCCTAAAGATCGGTAGATCGTCGNCTAACCTGCCATATTTCTTCACTCAGTGGTTTTGGTGGAGACCACTGTGAAGGTTTTTTCTCAGTAAAATGACTTCTGGGCAGTTTGGATTTCTCTACTATCTCTAACTTGTATATAGTTGTAAATGCAGTTTGGATTTCTCGATTATCTCTAACTTGTATATAGTTGTAAATGCATGCAAATACATTGTGCATATATATGTATGCTGCTACATTTTGCTGTGCTACAAATATAGCTTCAGCTCACTTCCAAGCCCTCCAAGTTAGTCTGGTAAATGTCAATAGCGTGTGTGTGTGTGTGTGTGTGTGTGTGTGTGTGTGAGAGAGGGGTTCCTAACCTGCCATATTTCTTCACTCAGTGGTTTTGGTGGAGACCACTGTGAAGGTTTTTTTTCTCAGTAAAATTACTTTTTCTCCTGTTAATGCCACATGGAAACTGAAAGTGAAACTCCTTCATCTCAAGACAATGCTGTGTGCTGGTTTTACCAGAGAGTCTGCACTTCATTTCAGAGGACTTCATCTTGTAGAGCACACCTTGTGAAACTGAGCAGGGAGGAGTGAGGTACAGGTCACTATTCCTGCTGCAGGCAGCAGATCTGCTGTCCTTTCTGCACTTCTAACACCAAAGCAGGACTTTGTCAGGAAGGATCCAAATACCCAAAGTAGAATTTGTAATGTGAAAGCAGAAGAGAATCCATAGAAGCACAGAAGTGCAGATTCATAGAAGCACAGTATCATAGAATGGTTTGGGTTGGAAGGGACCTGCAGTGAGCAGGGACAACTCTTCATTAGATCAGGCTGCCCAGAGCCCTGTTGAGCCTGACCTTAATATCTCCAAAGGGGCCTCAACTATATCCCTAACCCACCTGTCCCACTGCTCTCACAGTAAAGAACTTGTTCCTAACATCCACAGGCTGCCCAGAGCCCTGTGGAGCCTGACCTTAAGTATCTCCAAGGGAGCCTCAACTACACCCCTGACCCCCCTGTTCCCCCTGTCCCAGTGTTCCACTGCCCTCACAGTAAAGAACTTGTTCCCAACTTCCAACCTGAATCTACTCTTCTCTAATTTGACACCATCATCCCTTGTCCTATCACCATCATCCCTTGTCCTATCACCATCATCCCCTGTCCTATCACTGCAGGCCTTTGTCCCTCTCCAGCCTCCTTGTAACCCCCTTCAGGTACTGCAAAGCCACTATTAGGTGTCCCCAGAGTCCTCTCCTCTCCAGGCTGAACAACCCTAGCTCCCTCAGCCTGTCCTTGTGGCAGAGGTGTTCCAGCCCCCTGATCATTTTCATGGTCCCCCTCTGGACTTGCTCTATCAGGTCTGTGTCCTCCTTGTGTTGAGGGTGCCTCGATGCTTGTGCTGAGGCACCAGAAAACGACTGGGCCGTGAAAGTAACAACTGTATGACAGGAAGCTGAGGTATTTCAGACCTGAAGGTAAACAGTGATGTTATTCTATCTTGGAATGCAAACTCATTTTGCCAACAAGCTACAAAATGCCAGATATGTCCTTTCTGGATGGCCAGATACACACCACACCTCTTGACTGTGCTTCATGTACGTGGGGGTTGCTCCATAATGTGCAAATAGGCAAGAAAAAAAAAGCAGTAACGTCAAGGCAGGCTTATTACTGGAGCAAACGTTCCATGCAGCTGTTTGTTTCCTCCAAGCTAAGACAGTCCTTGCTTAATTGGGAGGAAAAACATGGTAACGTGGCTGGCTGGCTCCTGCTGCAGCAGCCTGTGCCAGAACCCTCAGGGTGGTGTCTCTGCTTTCTCCTGGGCTCAACCAACGTGACTCCAGCATAAATAAAGACCAGGGAATAAGCTCTGTTCCCATGTTTTTACCCAAGCCTCCTGCTGAAGGAAGGCAGCAAGCTCTTGAAAAAAAAGGTGGAGACTGCAGGATGGTGAGGTGTGAAACCCTCACCATGTCCTGTCAAGGACATGTTTATGCTTGGAAAAAACCCAGGGAATTTTCACTTGAACATGAGTTCCTTCCCTCTTCTGCTTTATCCACTTCTAAAAGGTGGATAAATCTGAGTGCTTCCTGAGCTGCAAAGATCTAGTTCACACAAGCAAGAAACCAGAAAGCTGATGCATTCCAAGTTGGCACTAACCTCTCTTTGCCTGAGTTAGTCTGAGCTTTGTGAGAGCTGTAGTGCAGGGCTGGTAACCCCTGTGGTGCAGCCTCTTCCCTGGTTCAACAGCTGTGGTGCATCAGCCCTGTTCTGTTCTGATTTCCCTTCCTCAGAAGTTCTCCTGAAAGCTACTGAGGCCTGCAGAAAGCTTTCAGGATTTGTCAGAACTGCTTTCCACAAGAAAATGCTTCTCTTGCTGGTTTTTGGGGGGGCAAATTAATCTATAATTCTGTGAGACAGTAGAGTGAGTCCAGCTCCTAAAGGATCTGTGCAAAGATGTAGGCTCTGGATCTCTAAACACAACTTTATTGAGGAGCTTCAGGATGAGACAAGATGCAACAGGCCAGTGCAGATATCAAGGGCAGGTGTGTGGGGGCATAATGCCCTGCATCCATTTTCAGGCTGGCAGAGACCATTTATGGCACAGAATCAAGCTGGAAGCCTGTAGCCAGTGGTATTCCCCAGGGATCACTACTGGGTCCAGTTCTGTTCAATATCTTTGTCAGTGACCTAGATGAGGGCATTGAGAGTACTCTCAGCAAGTTTTCTGATGATACAAAACTGGAGGTAGTGGCTGATAGTCCCTCAGGTTGTGCTGCCACCCAATGAGATCTGGACACACTGAGAGCTGGGTGAAGTCAAACCTCATGAAGTTCAGTGAGGACAAGTGTGGGGTCTTGTATCTGGGGAGGAAAAACAGCAGGAACCAGCACAGGATGGGGGCTGCCCTGCTGGAAGGCAGCTCCATGGAGAAAGACCTTGGAGTGCTGGTGGGCAGCAAGTTCTGCATGGGCCAGCAATGTGCCCTTGTGGCCAAGCCAGCCAATGGCATCCTGGGGTGCATCAGGAAAAGTGTGGCCAGCAGGTCTAGGGACGTTCTTCTCCATTTCTACTCTGCCCTGGTGACACCACACCAGTTTTGGGCTCTCCAGTTCAAGAGAGACAGGGACCTGCTGGAGAGAGTCCAGCAGAGAGCCATAAGGATGACTGGGGAACTTGAGCATCTCCCCTATGGAGAGAGACTGAGAGTCCTGGGGCTGTTTGGTCTGGAGAAGAGAAGGCTGAGAGGAGATCTGATCTATGTGTACAAATATCTGAGGGGTGGGTGTCAAGTGGATGAGGCCAACCTTTTTTTGGTGGTCAGCAGCAGTAAGCCAAGGAGCAAGGGGCACAAACTGGAACACAGAAGGTTTCACCTCAACATGAGTGAGGGTGACAGAGCACAGGAACAGGCTGTGCAGAGAAGTTGTGGAGTCTCCTTCTCTGGAGATTTAAAAAAACCACCTGGACGCATTTCTGTGTGGACTACCCTAGGGGATCCTGCCTTGGCAGGGAGGTTGGACTCGATGATCTGTAGAGGCCCCTTCCAACCTCTAAAGTTCTGTGAATCTGTGATTTAGCAGAAACTCTGGACCAGAAAAGAAGCAGAAACTCTGGACCAGAAAAAAAGACGTTTAAATTATGGTGGTGACTTTGTTTCACATGCAGCTCTCCCTTGATGAAGCTCATGTGTGAAACTAACGATTAATCACAGATGCAAAAGACTCTGCTTTGACAGCACCTTTCCCAAAGGATGTTCTCAGAGCAGAATGAGCTCCCTCATAATTACCCTGCATATTTTGCAGATGAGATTGCTCAAGTGCAAAAACACCTCTCAAGACTACTCAGCAGCCTGTGGCAAGGATAAAACCCAGGTTTCCTGAGTGTCAGATTTTGTTTGAAGGTTCCTTCTCTTGGCTGCTTGGGGCAAAAGTGTGAGCTTGGAGGCAGATCACAAAAAGGAGGAATTCTAAAGTACAGCTTTTGTATCTTCAGGCTCCTCAGCCACTCACAGCACGAAAGGGTGTAGCTGTTTTGTGACTAATCTTGCAGCACAGCTATAAAAACTTGGGGCTAACCATGGCTAATTTTAAACCATCCCTCATTCTCTCTGTCATTTGTAGGGTGAGTTTTAGAAGGTGGTATTTTTATTTGATAGAAGGAGCTGATACAGCTCTCTTGTCAACAACTAACTTGGCCAGAATCAACCTATCATTATAATTACCTGCCTCGGGACTCTTTTTTAGACTTGCTTCACCTTTCTGGTAAAGGAGGTGCATTTACCTCAGCTCATGCCTGCTGTTGATTTACTGTTGCTTGAGGCTAGACAATTCCTGCCTGACAGCGGCTCCTAAGCTGTGCCTGTTAAACTTGCATGGCAGCCAAACCACACATTTGCACAAAGCAAAGAGCAAATGGTGTGCAGAAATGGATAGGAGAGAAAACTGCTGCTGCTCCTGCTTCGAATGGTTTCTCGTGGATACAGCCTTCTCTAGCTACTGCCATGGGAAGGGAGAAGGTTCGGGTACAGATCGACCTCAGAGCACCACCCTCCCGTGCCCTTAAAGCTGCCTAAAGGCACAGCTTGCAAAGCAGCTGCCTCTGCTGAGGGGAGAGAGCAGAGAGTGGCTCACTCGAGCTATCAGGGCAGGTGTCACAGCTCTGAGGAAAGAGCTTCATCCTTTGCAAAGCCAAAGCAAAGATTCCCCGCAGCAACTCTTCAAGGATTTCCAGATTTCCTTCATACTGACTGCTTTTAGGGATCCCCAGAGAGGAAGAGGATTTGGAGGAGGATAGGCTGACAAAGGAGACAAATGCTAAAGTGCTTCCCCTTAATTAAGCTTTCCTTTCACCAAGGCATTAGCAGACAGTTGCAGCTGTAACAGTAAAAAGACATTTTGTCAAGTTAGGAGGATAAAGAACAAAATAGTTCTAGTCTAGACTCCTCCCTTACTAACAACCCTCCAGTACTCCCCTCTCTACCATGGTTTCAAAACCTCAGTCAGCTCTCTTTAGTGTAGAACTGAGCAATTCCAAGGGGCTGCCTCTGATCAAAGCAGGACACTGCCCTAAGCTTTGCTATCTGGCAGGCCTGCCACTAGCACACAGTGGAACTGCAGGGTTCTCAGGATACAGACATTTAAAGCCAGGCTTAAAGTGATGAAATTAAGTTATAGCCAGGTAGGGGTTGGTCTCTCTCTCAGGCACCCAGTGACCCAACAAGAGGACACACTCTCAAGCTGTGCCAGGGCAGGTTTAGGCTGGAAGTTAGGAAGAAGTTCTTCACAACAAGAGTGACTGGCATTGGAATGGGCTGCCCAGGGAGGTGGTGGAGTCACCATCCCTGGAGATGTTTAAGAGGAGGCTGCATGAGGCACTTAGTGCCATGGTTTAGTTAATTAGAAGGGTTAAGTGATAGGTTGGACTCAGTGATCTTAGAAGTCTTTTCCAACCTCATTAATTCCATGTGATTCTGTGATCCTGTCCTAAGTAAGAAGAATTGGTCAGTTCTGAACAGGTTAGTAGCTATTTTACTGAGGGTAAAATGCTTTATAAATGAGTGTGTTTGCAACATCCTGCAGTTGGTAGCAAGGTGCAGCACAGCTGACCTCTTACAGGTTGAAAGGAATTAACTAAGTCAGGCAAATAGATGACCTTAATTTTCTAAAGAAGGTGACTTGGATTCAGAAAAATGCACGTTCCAGCTTGCTGAGAAAATTCTAGGCAGAAGCTTGGGAGAAATCAAGTGCTTTAGTGATTTTTGCATCTCAGCAAGAAGTTTGCCCTTAAGCAGATCAGGGCCTAAAACTGAAGTACACAGCACTTATTCCAAGCTGTAACATCTTGGGCTTCCCAACAGACCTGAATGCAGCTCTGCAGTATGATGCATCTCCTGTGGCCCAAGCCAGCAGGCTGAGGCATCTCTACACAGTACTGCAGGAGGCTGCCTAGAGGGGCTGTGAGAGTCTCCTCTGGAGAGATTTCAATCCCACCTGGACATTGCACTTCTTGCAGTCTGCTCTGGAGAACCCTACATTACCAGGGGGGTGGACTAGATGATCCCTGGAGGTCTTTTCCAACCTCCACCATTCTGTGATTCTGTGAGAAATAAACATTAAAGTTTTAGCCTTCTAGAGAATGGTGTTTGCAGTGATGGACACTCATAAAAAGAGAGAAAATGGGAGATGTTCATCATCCACACAAGCCCTGGAAGAGGGAGAAGCAGATAGAGAGTTTTAGCAGGGGGAGGTTGGACTAGATGATGTCCAGAGGTCCCTTCCAACTGCCATCACACTGTGATTCCATGACACACAGTAATATGTGATTTCTTCTGTGCTGTGCCATCAACAGGCTATCTGCCAGGTGTTCACTAACCACCTTGGAGGGTATCTAAATGCTGCTGTGCACAGGGAAACTGTACTGCCCCTGAAAAACATTCCACTGTTTCTAGTCTGTAGGGAAAGGAGAAAATGAGAGAACAGATGTGAGATTTCTCAAGAAACCCCACATAATTGCTCCAGCAAAGCTCCTACCTCTTTGCAAGTGCAATTGTCTCATTTTTCTCTTCCTGCACATCCTACTAAGCATAATTGTGGAAAAGCTGAGCAAACCTTTCTCTTTGTGACTTGACTTGGAATGATTTCACAGAATTTTTTCTCTTGCTCAGAAGGAAAGAAAAAAAAAGATCAATTTTTTTTTCTCATAAAGGAAAATGAAATTAGAACAAGGAAATATAAACTTTGGAAGATGTTTGATATGAAAAAGGCTTAGTTGGGAGTGAGGTGGGGGAATAACCTGAAGCAGACTATCTTGCCCATCTAAATTAGGAGATGGAAATTTAAACCAGCCAGAAACTTCCTGACAAAGACATCATCTGCTTACATAACTTGGATACAAATACTGTGCTTCAAGCTCTAAAGGTAACAAAGATGCTGTTGGACTAGAATGGAAGGATTGTAGGAACTTCCTTTTTGGCTTGGCAATAAAGGGTCTGGAAGACCAGGAGCATCTCCTTTCTCCCTGAGGTGTCTTCCTTTAACCCTTTCCAACCCCCAAGGCACTGTGCACCCGGCAGGTACCCCAGAAACGTCAAATGAGGGAGTGATGGGAGACGGGAGAGCCTGAGAGGGTACCACAGGAGTAAGGTGGGATCCACAGTGCATCTCCCTGGAGCCTTAGGAGCTCTTGGCTGCTGCAGTCATGGCTGCGTCACAGAGCTGTTGCAGATCCCAGTTTCAGTCAAGAAAATTAGCTGTAGATAAACATCAAGTGCACCCATACAAACTTTAGGTTCTGTATTAAAACATCCCTCATTATCGTCATCCTCACTCTTCCAAGTACAGCCCTTGTATCATCAAGCCTTGCTTCCTCTTTGTAGTTTAGGCCCACTGGGACTCTTCCAGCAAGGCAGTACATAATTTTTAATTAAACAAAAAATTTACTTGGGCAGATGATGTAATTGCTCATTAATTTGTGTGAGAGTTAATCTCAGGGCAGCGGCTTTCTTTTGAGCGTATAATGCAAGAGTGCTGCAGGCCAGATGTGCTTCAGCCTCCCTGGGGAGCCAGGGAGGATATAAGATCACAAATTCCCCCCTCACCTTCATCAGCTGCAGTAGCACAGTTCAGGAAGCTCTGCTAGGTAGCTGAGTTGTGAGTTAAGGAAGCTGGTAAGAACTGGGCCTTTCTCTTTCTCCCACAGCACTAAAATGACTGCTGTAACTATATCTATATCTACCTATAATCCATATCTATCTCTATTTTATATATCTACATCCCTACATCCCTATTATCCATAATCTATATTTATATATCTATATCTATACATATCTATATAGCTACATCTATACATCTATATAGGTAAATCTATATGTCTATCTATAGCTATACCTATACATCTCTATATCTTTATATCTCTATATATCTATATAGCTACATCTACATGTCTATCTATTGCTCTACCTATATATCTATATCTGTATATATATATCTATATAGCTACATCTATATGTCTATCTATAGCTATATCTATATATCTGTAGTTCTGTATCTATGTCTATACCTATATATCTATATTGCTGTATCTTTATCTCTACGTCTATGTATCTATAGATCTATATTTCTGTATCTATATCTCTACATCTATATATCTATATCTGTATCTATAGCTACATCTATATCTACATCTCTATATCCATATATCTATACCTATATACATGCACACACACACATATATATATATTTTTTTTTTTTTCTTCCTCTATCTAAAGTCCAGAGGCTGTGATTAGACATTAATCACTTTCCTGATGGTCAGCCTAAGTGAGCTGCTTTGGAGCTAGGAGATGAGAGCAAAGACACTCACCTTGTTGTTCAGACCTGGGCCGTCAGCAGGTCGCTGCATGGAGGGTGGCACCTGGTAGACATCTTGTCCCACGAGCCCCTGCCCTGTGGGTATTTGGTAAATTCCCTGGTTGGCATGGGAAGGTGGCACTTGGTAGACAGGGTCCCGCGCTGAGGCGTGTGAGCTTGGCACTTGGTAGATCTTTTGCTGGTGGAAGGACTGAGGCAGCAGTGCCGAGCTGGATATATCCTGGCCGGGAGGATTGTCCTGCACCACTGGACCGATCAGGAGTTTGACGCGGTTGCCCGGCACGATGCCTTGCCGGCCGTGCAGGGAGCAGAGCCACCACCCTTCCAGCCCTTCAGTGTTCTGTTCTATCACTGTCAGAATGTCTCCCTTGCGGAAGGCCAACTCCTCTGCACATTCGGGGACGTTGTCGTACAGGGCTCTTGCCATAAGATTCTGTGGAGGAAAAAGGGCAAGGAAAGCAAATGAGCACACCAGCTGCGATTCTTCTACACCTCTGAGCACTTTCTGTGTGGAGAGAAGCATAAATCATAGAATGGTCTGGGCTGGAAGGCACCTCCAAAGGTCATCTAGTCCAATCCCTGCTGCAGTCTGCAGGGACATCCTCAACTAGATCAGGTCACCCAGAGCCCTGTCGAGCCTCACCTTGAATATCTTCAGGGATATGTCATCAGCCACCTCCCTGGGCAACCTGTTCCAGTGTTCTGCTACCCCAGTAGTAAAGAACCTGTTCCTAACATCCAGTCTGAACCTGCTTTTCTCTAGTTTGAAGCCATTGGCCCTTGTCCTGTCACTGCAGGCTCTCTCCAGCCTTTTTGCAGGCCCCTTTCAGATACTGGAAGGCTGCTATTAGATCTCCTGGAGCCTTCTCTTCTCCAGGCTGAACAACCCCAGCTCCCTCAGCCTGGCCTTGTAGCAGAGGTGCTCCTGATCATTTTCATGGCCCTGCTCTGGACTCACTCCATCAGGTCCATGTCCTTCCTATATTAAGGGCTCCAGATCTGCAGGCAGTACTTCAGGTGAGGTA
The DNA here is from genome assembly GCA_013396835.1 of Psilopogon haemacephalus. Classification (NCBI taxonomy): domain Eukaryota; kingdom Metazoa; phylum Chordata; class Aves; order Piciformes; family Megalaimidae; genus Psilopogon; species Psilopogon haemacephalus. The sequence continues at coordinate 221,578 of VWZI01015226.1, forward strand.
TCAGCAGAGCAAAGTGGCAGAATCACCTCTCTATATCTGCCAGAAATGCATTTTTTGATGCAGCCCAGGATGTGATTGGTCTTCAGCAAGAACTGAATTTGAAAAAGCAGCATGGATGGAAAACAACACAGCATAGGATTCCTCTGCCTCAATCTGGAGAAAGGAGAGAGACTTGTGCATGAGCAACACTGCTAGGGAGAACCTTTCCAGCAATAACAGGTTGGATAGAAGCTCTTTATGAGGACCTGAAGAGTCAGGAAGGTTCTGCTCTTGGCATTGAGATTTGAGATCTTCCTGTGAATGGGGACTTGTACCTTCATCTCTTGACGTCAATTTCCCTGTAAACACACTCTGTGTACTGCTCCAGCTAGCTGATATTCAAAAGAGAACTTGACCAAGACTCTCAGGGACACAACCTGAGCAGCTGTTTCCAAACACGTTTACATCTGCAAGGTCCCAGAAAACTTTCCACTGGAGGTGGGGAGCCCATTAGTGCAAAGGCAGTGTGCTGGCTTTTCTTAGCTCCTCTTTCAAGTCAGGGATCTGTAGACCACCTGGTGAGAAAAAACTGTCCTAAAACGCAAACTGAGTAAATGTCACATGTTGTAAAGTGCAGTGCTGGTGTTGGTGTGTTGCTCTGTGCCTCCTCATGCTTCCTGTAAATGTCCTTGGAGGCACAGTGCAGCCCAGCACAGGCTTAATTAGTAAAAAACCTTCCTCCCCCTGCTGCCTCTAAACCACTGTCACCAAAAATAAACCAACCAAAAAGGACAAGGTCCCTCTGAGTCCCACTCCTTGCAGACAGATCAAGGGAACATTAGGCAAGAAGTAATGTGCCCAGTGATGACCTCAGCTGGTGTCATGCCTTTGCCATGTGATGATTCTCCCCATCAAATCCACTGCTCTCCTGAGACCCCACCTGGAGTACTGTGTTCAGTTCTGGAACTTCTATTTCAGGAAAGATGTGGACATACTGGAATGTGTCCAGAGAAGGGCCACAACGATGATCAGAGGGCTGGAGCTACTCTCCTATGGAGACAGACCGAGGGAGTTGGGGCTGTTCAGTCTGGAGGAGAGGAGGCTCCCAGGTGACCTTCTTGTGGCCTTCCAGTATCTGAAGGGAGCCTACAAAAGAGCTGGGGAGGGACTTTTTAGGCTGCCAGGTAGTGGCAGGACTAGGGGGAACAGAGCAAAGCTGGAGGTGAGGAGATTCAGACTGGACGTAAGGAGGAAGTTCTTCAGCATGAGAGTGGTGAGAGCTTGGAATGGGTTGCCCAGGGAGGTGGTTGGGGCCACATCCCTGGAGATGTTTAAAGTGATCTAACAGACTTTTTATCTACTGAGGGTGGTGAAATACAGGCACAGGTTGCCCAGAGATGTGGTAGATGTTCCATCCCTGGAAACATTCCTGGTCAGGTTGGGCAGGGCCCTGAACAACCTGATCTAGTTGAAGATGTTCCTGCTTACGGCAGCGAGGTTGGACTAGATGATTCCTTCCAATCCAAACCACTCTGTAGTTGTGTCTAGTGGACCAGCAGCATTAATACAGGCATCTTCACACAGGCCTACCCCCAAGCATTTGCTTGTTGCTTTGGGCAGGCTTTGCTGCATGCCTTGACCTCCACTTTGTTGTGGCTGTGCTACCCAGCAGTACCTCTGCTAAGATGTTTTAAACCAACCCCAATGTAAGATTGTGGTCTGAGTGGTATAAAAGAGTTACTAACAAGTGGCATCTCCTCTGATGGACCAAACCACCTCCTTTCTCTCTTTCTTTGCTGGCCTGTGTGGCACATCCAGTTCCAAATAATCAGCCAAGCTTAGGTACTGAATGGAAAGTAGGCAGGCTGCCTGCACTGACATCCTTGGATCCCTTATGAAAGCCATGAACCCTTATTTCTTGGCTCTGCTGGTACTTCCAAATGGTTGAAAACAACCACTCCATGCCTGCCCACCTGCTTTTTTGGTGAAGGCAGTCAGCAGAGACTGGGATAAACTAACTTGAAAAACTAGAGGGGGTCCTGGATTAGGAGCAATGGAGCTGAAGTATTTGGATGCAGTGCAAAAGCTGAACCGGTGCTAATCCACCGTAAGATAGGATATGCAGCTGTTCTCTCCCCCCTGTTAAAGGGATAGTGTCAAGTACTATTTACTGCTTTTATCTGTCATATTTATCCTCCTTCTTGGACACAGCAAAACATGACTGGGCTTGGGATGTTTTTTGATCCTCTCCTTGTTATATCTTTCCGCATCTCCCCTCACCTCTGCGCTTCCCCAAGGCAGCAGACCTCCACCTGACCTTGCTCAGTTCAACTTCGCCTCGGTGTAGCATACAGCCAGGAGGTTATGTGAAGGGCTTGCTGCTGGATGTGTAAAGGGCAAGCTCAGATGTCGTGCAAAAGGTCAACAAAGATGCTTTTCCCAAGGCATCCACTGTTGAAACGGGGGTGCCTGAGATCAGTTTCCTCCCTTCTGAATGGGGGGATCAGCTTTCAAATGTACGAGAAGCACAGGCTTTGCCTTTCAGCAGCATCATTAGTGAGGTCACTACAAATGAAGCTTTGGCTTGGGAGAGCAGGACTGCCATTTTGAACTCCCATGTAAACAGCAGTGCTGGGGGCCACCATTCTCTCTGATGTCCCTCTACTCAGCTCATCAGTCAACAACACTAAGAAATGTGAACAGAGATAAAGCAGGGAGCAAGTGATAAAGCAGGGAGCAGCGACAAAGCGGAGAGCACTTGGCAGAACTGTGAAACTATTCTCTAGCATGGCCAGGCCCAGAGGTCTCTTCTTGAATGCTACATCTATGCTCTTGCCACGCAGACCTGGCTGCTCAGATCAGACCAGGCGAGCTCAGGAAAGAAAAGCTCCTGTCTAGGCTGAATATTCAAGCTCATCTCTTGTCTTTCTACATTTCTTCCCAGTGTGTCTTTCACAAGAGAAATCTACTGGCATGACTAGCTCAGCCTGTGCAACTATTTAAAGCAGGCTTTGGCAGAGAATGCTGTTTGAAGAAGGAGGAAGATTACAGAGGGGCACAAAACAAGCAGGCTAAATCAATGATAAATGCTTATTCTTCTATACTTTGGCGATTAAAGGTGTTTGAAAAGCCTGATTAGCTTTTACAGCAAAGCAATTCCCAGAACAAAGCTGGAATGGTGATAGAATTAAAGGAGATAAAAATTCCCACGTGAATTGGTTTTTTTTTTTTTCCCAGTTGCTCATTATCTCTGTCCCAGTGACCTTCTCACCACCTGGCATGCAGCACGTTAATACTTTCTGGATGTGCGTCAAGAACTTCTCTGCTGCAAACACAGCTTCAGATTCTCGTTGTCAGTGCTAACTCAGGCACCGGTATGGGAATTACACTAATTGGTTGCCACTTGCTTCACAGCAATTTCCCCAAGGCCTTTTAAATAGCCCAGAGCCATGCCACCAGCATCAGTCACTGATGGAGCAGTGAAGCAGGCAAAATATTTCTCCAAATAAGCACTGGGACCAGAAACATTAAGCCTGTTGTTTATGGCCAGCAACATTAAGCACTGTGCCCGCTAAAGGAAAGCTTCTGAGTTTTGAGCATTGCCCTGACTTCTTTCTTCCTTCACAGGATTTCTCAATCTGAGCTTCAGTAACACTGTCAAAGTTGCTTTTATTAGCCAGCAGAGTCACTCCTGAGAAAAGTGAAACGTTCACCACAGAAGGTCATCAGGAAAGCTTTTGAAAAGCACAGAGCTGCTTTAACCTGCTGTGATGGTCAAGATGGTAGACTCTGCTTTTCCACACACAAAGAACTCTTGATCAACTCTTGACACCCCTCAGCACTCAGGGGTTTGATTTGGCAGATTAGCATGATTTTTGGGAAGCTGTAGGCATCATAGCCCACATCTCCACCTTCAGACATTGGAATGGGCTGCCCAGGGAGGTGGTTGAGTCACTAAGCCTGGATGTGTTTAAAGGTCATTTGGATGTGCTTGAAGACTAGAGGAATCAGTTGGACTTGGTGATCCTGAGGGTCTTTTCCAACCTGAGTATTTCTGTGATTCCTCCTCATTGGTCTCATCAGCTTACAGATGGGAGGGTTATCTGGAATTTATTTGACTTGCTCTCAGAGGCACGGATCTGTCACTCATCTGTCTGTGAAACAGACACCAAATCAGCACTAACATCTGACAATAAGGCAAAGGCATGGCAGTGACCTTTTCATATGACAATGTGGTAAATAAAAATCCCCAAACACTTGGCCATTTCCTAATAAAAAATAGGGAAGAGAGAAAGGGCTGAGGAGAGCATTTGTTGCCCTTGGTTTGAAGCTGCTTTTCAGAGTTGGCAAGTTGATACAGAAGTCCTTTTATATTTCCAATACAAAGAAAAAGGAGGGCAACAGATTGGAGCAGGTCCAGAGGAGGCTGCAGAAATGATGAGTGGGATGGAATACCTCTGCTATGGCGAAAGACTAGTTGGGGTTGTTCAGCCTGGAGAAGAGAAGGCTCCAGGAAGACCTTATTGCAGCCTTTCAGTAATTGAAGGGGGCAATAACAATGATAGGGTGATGGTTTTAAACTAAAAGAGATTTAGGCATTGTTCACACTGGGGATGCTGAAACACAGGTGGTCATGGGAGGTAGTAGATGTCCCATCCCTGGAAATATTCAAGATTTGCAATTAGAAGTTCTTTCCAGTGAGGGTGGTGAAACACTGGAACAAGTTGCCCAGGGAGGTTGTGGCTGCTCCCTCCCCAGAGGTGTTCAAGGCCAGGTTGGATGAGGCCTTGAGCAACCTGTTCTAGTGGGAGGTGTCCCTGCCTATGGCAGGGGGTTGGAACTGGATGATCTTTGAGGTCCCTTCCAACCTAAACCATTCTATGATTCTATTTTTCCTAAATGTCCAACCTAAACCTCCCTCCCACTGCAGTTAAAGAGTGCTTCTCTGCAACTGAGGGTTGGCTGTAAAGATTTAGCTCAACTTCAGTATCTTCAAGGCTTGCTAGCAATACAGGGATGTTTGGAAGTCAAAGCCAGGGTCAGGCCCTCACTATGTTAATACTCTGTACAGGCAAAACAAAACAAAACCAAAACCAACACATTTGTTCTCAAGAAGCATACATTCCCCTTAACCTCGGGCTCCTGAGTGGAGTAGAAAGCATTTTCTGTTAAATCACTGGACAAAAAAGTAAGTTTTTCAGTCTGATGTTAAATCAAGTGCTATCCCAGCCATCATCAGGTCAAAGTGAGAGACAGCCTGACCCTAATGACTGCTGCCTGGGGATTTTAGCTGGAACGTGCTGCAGGAAAGAGCTCAGCAGACTTCACTGATGCCTTGTGTCAGAAACTCTTGCCTGGAATAAAACCGAAATGGATACTCCCTAGATTAAATGCAGATTACACTGCCTGTTGGACTCAACTTTCTACACTGGTTGAGACAAAAGTAAAGCTTTCAAGCTGTCTCTAGGTAAAGTGAACCTGGGATTTGAAACTCATATGCCAATTTTCCTTTAATGCCACCTGTGAGTCCATGAGATAAAGCCCAGAAAGGCACAATTTGTATTCTTGGCACACCCTGGATTTTCCCCTCGCTTTTGCATCCAGGATGCATGTCCTAGTAAAAGCTGAGAGTTAACACTGCTGTCTAAAAGCTGTTCTACTTGCAGAACTTGAAGGGGGAAAAAAAAAAGACTCTGTAAACTATTCTTCTCCTGCTGAAGGAATTAAAAGGCCAGATTGAGATGGATAAATGGGGTCTGTTATACAACAGTCAGAAAATCACAGAATGCTGAGGCTTGGAAGGGACCTCAGGGGATCATCTAGTCCAACCACTCTGCTCAAGCAAGGTCACCAACAGCAGGTTGCCCAGGCAGGTTTGGTATCTCTTCAGTGGAGACTTCACAGCCTCTCTGGCAGCCTGGTCCATCACCCTCACAAGAAAGAAGTTTTTTTCTTTATGTTGAGGTGGTACCTCCTGTGTTCCTGTTTGTGCTCGTTGCTCTTTGTCCCATTGCTGGGTGCCACTGAAAAGAGTCTGGGCCCATCCTCTTGACATTTTTAACTGAAGTGAGAGGTGTCTACTCATTCCTTAGCCTACTGCAGCTGATGGTTAACACACCTGAATAAAGACACACAAAGCTACTTGGAAGAGTGTGTGGAGAAGTGTGGCCAGAGATCAAGGGAGATTCTCCACCCACTCTACTCTGCCCTGGTGAGACCTCACCTGGAATACTGCATTCAGTTTTGGGCTCCCCAGTTCAGGAGGGACAGGGATCTACTGGAGAGAGTCCAGCAGAGGACTACAAAGATGATTAAGGGGCTGGAGCACTGCCCTATGAGGTGAGGCTGAGGGACCTGGGCCTTTTTGGTTTGGTGAAGACTGAGAGGGGATCTAATCAATGTTTATCAATATCTGAGGACTGGGGGTCAAGAGGGAAGGGACAAACCCTGCTCAGTTGTGCCATGCAATAGGACAAGGGGCACTGGATGTAAACTACAGCACAGGAAGTTCCAGCTCAACATGAGGAAGAACTTCTTTACTGTAAGGGTCAAGGAGCACAGGAAGAGGCTGCCCAGAGAGATTGTGGAGTCTCCTTCTCTGGAGACTTCCAAGACTTGTCTGGATGCATTCCTGTGTGACCTGTGCTAGATTCTGTGTTCCTGCTCTGGGAGGAGGATTGGACTAAATGATCTCTGGAGGTCCCCTCCAACCCCTAACATCCTGTGATCCTGTGAATGTGGTCTGTTTCAGGTGGCTTTCCCTGCAATGAAGGGAACTGACAGACTTCTGTATATTGTGGCTTGGAGGCTATTGTGGTTGGTAGTTGAGGAGGCCGAGCGGCAGAAGCTGCAAGAGTTAAAGAGAGTGGTGGAAACACCTACACTTTCTGTTAGAGTAAACACACGCAGTGACGCGAGTAGCAAGAGCGTGTGAGGTGCCCACAGCCATGGAAGCAAACAGAGGACTCATAAATTACATGCTCTGAGATCAAATACAATGGACTCTTTAAGGGCTGAGCGTAGCAGTGCCAAGCTCTTCACACAGGGTTGTGGACTTGACTCCTCAGTCAGCTCTGCAGTGAATGAAGCCAGGAGGAAAAGGTTCACCCAGCCGTAAGCCTGAAGAATTTCAGTCGTGTCCCTCTGAGGTGCAATGCAAGGATGTCCCAGAAGGCACAGACTCAGGGATGCTGATCCCTGCACTGTGCTTGGCTGGTGGGGTGGGTGGTTGTGCTCTGCTTTGTCTTGCTTTTGAACTCTGTGCCTAAGAAGCATTATTTATGTGCATGCAGAACTAAGGAGATCACCTCTGCTTTCAACTGAAAAAGGGTGGAACCCCTTTCTGCCTTTTTTTTTTTTTTTCTTTACTATTTTTGGACTAACTGTTTCTTGAAAGGCCAAACTGCTTCTATGTATAACTAGCTTAGGAAAAGGAAGGAAGAGAGGAACAAAGGAAGGAAAGGTGGGGGGGGGGGGGAAGACCCCAAAGGAGTGTCTGTGCACAAAGCCATAGCTTCATTGTGCTTGGATCACTTCTAATTAGTCACCATGTAACATTTTTAATACAGATTCCTTTGTCTTTAAGGTTCCAAAGTAAGCTTAAGCATTTAGAATCATAGAATCAGTCAGGGTTGGAAGGGACTACAATGATCATCTAGTTCCAACCCCCCTGCCATGAGCAGGGACACCTTACCCTAGATTAGGCTGCCCAGAGCCTTTTAGATACCCTTTACAGCTGCAGCAGGCCTAGCAGTAATGATTTGCCTCGGGGAATGAAGGACTGGTCTGGAAACCCTGTAATGAACAAGGTTTTTTTGTGAGTAAGCAGTTTGGGTTTTTTTCTGCAAGCAGTACTGGTGGAAGAGAGGGGAGTTTGTGCTCCCTTGTGCCTTCCGAGTACACTTCCTCTTCTATTTCTTGCTGTCACTGAAATAAAGATCACTTCTAATTAACCACCATGTAATATTTTTAATACAGATTCCCTTGTCTTTAAGGTTCCAAGGTAAGCTTGAGCATTTTAGATACCCTTTAGAGCTGCAGCAGGCCTAGCAGCAATGATTTGCCTTGGGGACTGAAGGACTGGTCCGAAAACCCTGTAAAGAACAAGTTTTTTTCTTCTGAGATAAACAGCATGACTGCAAGCAGTACTGGTGGAAGAGAGGGGAGTTTGTGCTCCCTTGTGCCTTCTGAGTACACCTCCTCTTCTATTTCTTGCTGCCACTGCCCCTGAAATAAATAATTTACTGTGCTGTGTTTGCAAGGAAGTAAACTATGGAGGCACAGTAGGTAACAGGTCTGTAACAAACAACTTCTCATGAAGGTTACAGTTCACTGACTAAGACATTGAGCTGTGACAAACGTCTGCTGCTGGTCTCCTCAAGCCTGGAAGAAGGCAATGTGAGTGGCAAAGGCTGTATCTGGTATGCACAGAGCTGCACCGGCATGTTCTTAGGTATGCCCCTGGGGGCACTGGCAAAGGGCAATGGAAGAGGCACTTTGCTGCTGGGCAGTAACAATCCCCCACGGGTGTAGACCTGTAACAGCTAATCACAGAATTTCAGAATGGTAGGGGTTAGAAAGGACCTCTAGAGATCATCTAGTGCAACCTCCCTGCTAAGTCAGGGTCACCCAGGATCACATCCAGATGGGTTTTTAAATTCTCCAGAGGAGACTCCACAACTTCTCTGGGCAGCCTGTTCCAGTGTTGCAGCATCCTCAAAGTAAAGTTTTCCCTTATGTTCAGATGCAACCTCCTGTGTTCCAGTTGGTGCCTGTTGCCCTTTGCATGCAATACCCTAAAGATGGCCTCATGCTAGGAGGAGAACCTTCCTCAGTCTGCTGGTCACACTCTTCTTAGCACACCCTTCTTGGCCACAAAGGCACATTGCTGGTTCACGGTGAACTTGTTATCCACCAGCACTCCCAGGTCTTCTCCACAGAGCTGCTTTCCAGCAGGTCAACCCCTAAGCTGTACTGGTGCACGAGGTTATTCCTCCCTGGGTGCAGGACCTTACACTTGCCCTTGTTGAACTTCATTAGGGTCCTTTCCACCCAACTCTTCATCCTGTCCAGGTCTTACTGAGCAGCAGCACAGCCTTGCCAGCAACAGGCAGTGTGCAGGTACTTTTTAGCTGAAGCCAACAGCCATGTAGAGGAGGCAGGAAGTGCTGCCACACCATGTGTGAAAGAGCTTTACCAGGGTGCTGTAGACACCACAGCTTTGACAGGAGGACTTTGCAAACATCTCATCCAACCAAACTGATTCTATGAAAGAGGGACACTGGTTGCAAACAGCTCAGGGTAGTCATGTTTCAATTCACTCTTACAGACAAAGCCCACAGTTCCACTTCTCAGGCACCCTTCTGCTTTCTTCCACAACAAAACCCCACCAGTTTTGCTGCAGTGGGAATATTTTCCAGCCAAGCATCACTAGCCCAAATATATCCATCGAGCAGGACTTGGAATTTAAGGCAGTTTTCCATGCACACATTTGGAAGGCTTTACAGCTAGTGAGACAGCTTTAAGCTAACAGCCTGAGCAGAGCCTTAAGGAGGACAAGTATTCATCCATCCTAAGAATCTTTGCACTCTGGTCCTGTGCATCTCTGTCAGCCATGCTAAGTATTCCAAGCTCCTTGGAGGTTGTGGTATGGAAAACCATGGATCCACAAGGAAGAAGTGTCTTATTTCAGTGTTCCACCAGGCAGTCCCAGCAGTCTGTCTGGCCTGATTTTCAGTTTGTTCTGGCTGGGCTGGGTTCTTTTTTTTTTTTTTGGTAGCCTGACCAGTTACACAGTAAATTAAGGATTAAAAATGGGACTGCCTCCTCCTTAATGGATCACACTTGGATAAGGCAAGGTAGGCTGCCAGTCATGCTCTGGATATTCACTGACAAGTTTGTAGGCGCAACAGTCTACCCAGCAGGAGTGGCAGGCAGTGAGCAGCTTGACCACTCCTCCATTCACACTCAAGATGCTGATGCAGTCCATCAAGTTGACCCAAGGCTAGGATTCAATTAGAAACTAAATATGTGAGAGACTGAAGGCTCTCTGGTATGATAACTTTTTTTTTTTTTGTTTCTGTGTAGCTGTTCCATTTCAAGCAAACAGGAGATATTTGTGTATCCATCCTCTTTTTGGTAGGCAGTTGTCAAAATACTCAGTGAAACTGAGGCATGGCAGGGAATCTGCAGCTTTGGAGGGAATCCAAAGATGTGAAGCCAGAAGGAATTATGAAGGTAGAGAAGGTGGAGAGCAAGTAAAAAAAAAAGAAAGAATACATAAAACGAAGGTCCTAATTGATGCTTTGTCCCATGTGAATGAAAATATGTCCTTGTTCTGTGGGGAATACATCAGTTTATTCCTCTGCCTGACATTTCAAACTAAGTTTTCTGGCTCTGGATCAATAAATATTTAGAAAACAATAAGTTTACACCAGCTAGAAGGACAATTAAGCCAAGCTTTGTCTGTTTGTCTGGATGACATTCTTCTGTCTCTTGACTGAGTTTGGTGTTTTTGGCTTGCCTGGTTTATCTTCACCACAAGGATAGGGACTTTGTACAAAGGCATGCAGTGATAGGATGACTTCAAACTGGAAGAAGACAGATTGAGATTAGACATCAGGAAGAAATTCTTCCCCGTGAGGGTGCTGAGGCACTGGAACAAGTTGCCCAGGGACGCTGTGGCAGCTCCAAGCCTGGAAGCCTTCAAAGCCAGGCTGGATGGGGCACTGAGCAACCTGGTCTAGTAGGTGTCTGTGCTCTAGGGTTAGATCTAGATTTAAGGTCTCTTCCAGCCCAAACCATTCTATGATCTTACTCTACTTAGCAGGGATGTTAGGTGTGGGGCTGCTGCTGTAGTCTCCTAGTCATTGCAAAGGCAATTGTCGTAACATAATTTGATGTCAGATGCTAAATAAGGAGCTGTCTCTGACACAGGGAAGGATGTATTGTGTCACAAACACCCTTTGACTCACACAAAACCTCTGAGGTACTTGATGAATGTATAGGGAGAGTTTAGCAGACCTGGCAACTCCCTTTTACTACATAGCAACCTTCTGTTTGGAGTCTGCTGTGAAATAGGTCACAGCCAGGCTAGGAAAGGGCGTATCTGAGGTAATGCTTTTTTGCTCAGCCCTGGGGAACACCCCTGAGACTCATGCACTCTGCTTCTGTGCTGTCAGACCACCCACCCTGTTCTGGAGCTGTGGTAGAGAACCCCCAGGATCTGTGACAGTAAGGCTTGCAGTGAAGCAGAGCAGCAACCCGCTGGTGACATGTTCTGATCTTATCCCCCTGCCCTCTGAGTTCCTGGGGCTTCACAGGAGTGCTGAAACACCGTTTTCTCTGCTCCTGCAGGGAATGCAAACCACATCCCCTGCCTTACCTTCAAGAGCTATTCATATTTTGGGAAATTCCACCACACCTACCTCGCAGAGTTTTCTGTATATGCTTTACCCTTAACCAGTTTCCTTCCCCCACCCAAGGAAGGGTGGATCGAGCTCCATGACTTTAAAAGGCCTTTTCAAATCTGAGGGCTCTGTGCCCTTCTGTGACATCAACAGAGGGGAGGGAGACCAAAAAAAAAAAAAAAAAAAAAAAAAAAAAAAAAAAAAAAAAAAAAAGGAAAAAAAAAAGAATGAAAACAAAAACCTTAAAGAAAAAAAAAAAAGAAGAAAAGGAAAAAATAAAGCATGCAAACAATAGCCTTAGAGTAAATATGAGCTCACTGTGATTAAACCACAGTACATCAAAAATCCAAAAGCAGATGGAAAACCCAACCTCTTTCCCTCAGGCAAGCAATTAAAAACTTAATGAAAGGAGATCGGATGTTGAACGCTGAAGAATTGAAGGAGCAGAGCAGAAGGGAGAAGAAAAAAAAAAAAAAAAGAAAAAAAGAAATAGAAAAAGAAAAAAAAGGATAGAAAGAATCCTGAAACGTGTGTTTTGAGTTCTCAGTTTTCCATTTTCTGGCTTTTGTGAGCAGTTTTCTCCCAGACAAAGTTTCCTTTAAAAAAAAAAAAATCCTTCTCCTAAATTTAACCCTTCTTTGTGCAGCTCTGGGGAAACAATCACAACCTGACTATAGAGAAACCATAGCCCTGCAGGCACAGCTCAGTATTGTCACCAGCTTACTCCTGGCTGATGTCTGCAGCTGTGGCATGGATGATTTTTTAAATTGTTTTTTGGTTTAATCTAGAACTTAGCAGAACTGGGACATGATTCTTTTTGTCCTCCAAAAATTCTCCATAGAAGGCAAAGCCACCCTTCTTAGTCACTTTAGTGTCACCATCTGGGATGCCACATAGCACTTGCAACTCAGGATGTGCTGGGAGTGCAGCTTACTGCAGCAAAACAACTGTTTCTCATGTTTTCATGTTTCCAGCCCTCAGCTGTCACCAGGTTTCTTCTGGCTGATGTCTGCAGCTCTGGAACAGATGATCTTTTTAAAATAATTTTTTGTTTTAATCTAGAACTTAGCAGAACAGAGACATGATCCCTTTTTTCCTCCAAAAAATTCTCCATAGAAGGCAAAGCCACCCTTCTTAGTCACTTTAGTGTCACCATCTGGGATGCTGCATAGCACTTGCAACTCAGGATGTGCTGGGAGTGCAGCTTACTGAAGCAAAACAACTGTTTCTCATGTTTTCATGTTTCCAGCCCTCAGCAGGCTAGTGAGGGAAACAGGCTGCCCATGAGCCAGACACACTGCCCGCAGAGCCAGGCCTGGCTGGCAGATGAGACTCACTGGTCCAGTCAGAGCCTTCTCCTTAACACAGGGCAGCAGCCAAAAGTCAGCAAGGTTCCCAGAACAGCTCGGTTTTGGTAAGCTGACATTTTGTAAGGAAGTGTGCCCCCAGAGAAGGGAGAGTGTGTGGGTGTGTTTTAACCAGTTATGGTTACTACAGTTAGTCTCAGACTGAAACATGACTTAAACTGTACCCTCGATCGCTTGAGAGATTGGTTTGTGCAGATTCTGGGCTGCAAACAAGAAAAAGTAAGCAGAGAGGGGGAGGGGTGGGGAAAGGAGATAGCTGCTTGTAAACCAAGGCCCTCTATAACAGTAAAAATTGGTTTATTACCCTTAGCATTTTAAGTGGATGTAAAGTCCACAGGACAAGGGCATTCATGACCCTACTACCTACTGCAAGCTCTGTATTAACCAGGGTGCACTCCTCCAGTTCTTTTTATACTTAACCCTTTAGACAAAAAAAAAAATTATATGGAAAGAGAATTTTCACCTGCGTGTTCCTCCCCTTTCTAAAGTGGCAATAATTTACAATATTGCTCCTGCTACAGCTTGCAACCATGCTGCGACTGAGGCCTCCTTAAGAAATGGCTTCTGGTATGCTTCTGTAGAGTTAAATCCATTCCTATTCCTCTTTCTTTTCCAGGCAGGTTCATGCACTCTGACTGTGAATTGAATGCTTTTAAAACAAACACAAAAACAGAAAGGCAGGAATGGGCCTCACCCCCTCAGAGGAGAAAAAGATGAATTTTTTTTTTATACCATGCTTTGCATTGGTGTTCCTAGGACTGCACACTACAGCAGCCCTGCTTCTTGTCAAACCCAAGCTACGTCCAAATCTGCTGTGGAAAAACGGACTCCTCAAAAATTGAAACCGTTTCCACTACTGTAATGTCTAGACCAAAAGGCAAGAGAGAAATGTCACTTGCCAAGAGTGGCCTGTGATGAACAGGCAGCAATACTGGAGGGCTGTACTCACAGCTGCTCTAAGGCGACCCAGCTGAGAGCTGCAGCTGTTTTAGACGAAGCGAGGAGCACCTCCAAATGCAGCTTGACTCGGCAGTAATCCTGATTTAACAAAGCATCAAGCATCTTTCAGGGCTCAGAGTACTGTTGTAACAGGTAGATGTCTGCTGCTCTCACAGACTGCACATGCCACCTAAAGAAGCATCTTGAAAAGTGACCTGAGCCTTTGCGATTTCAAATGTCCTGCAGAGGAGTGTGGACTTCAGTGTCTCAAGAGGTTCAGCTGCTTGTCTCCATCAAGTGCTGCCAGAAATGGGAACAGTAGGAGATAAGGGTTCTCCACAACTGTTGCAGCTAAGGCAGATACCTGTGCACGCTCCTCTGAAGTGCTTATGTGGCTTTAAAAATTAAATGAAACTCTAGATCTTGGTGGCAGGCCGTTGGTATGAATGGGATTTGAGTACTTAAACAGCTACGATAAGCCAGTCCAGATAAAATAAGCAAAACAGAAGTGTCTTTACCCCAAAGTGACTGAAGCCCATCTGTTGCATGCAGAAGTCATTCCCATGCCCCTAACATCCTTGATAACAGCAGTGTGACAAAGGGGGAAGCTCCAGTCATAGTCCTCTGCTTTTTGTATGCACAGAGACACAAGGCTCTTTGCTGCTTCCAGATACAGAGGGAACATCCTCTTCTCCTGGATTTCTGTGCAAGGGCAGGACCTCATGCTTGGCTGAGGAGCACTATGAGTGCAAGCTCTTTGTGAGAAGGCAGGCTTCTTGTCTCCTACTGTTTATAAATGTTGGCCAAGGGCCTTGAACACACATCCTCTGAGGAATGGCTGAGGGAGCTGTGGTTGTTTAGTCTTCAGAAGAGAAGGCTGAGGGGACACCTCATCTCCCTCTACAACTCTCTGAAAGAAAGGAGGTCAGAGCAAGGTGGGAGTGGGTCTCTTCTCACATGCAACAATTGACAAGAGGAAACAGGCTCAAGTTGCACCAAGGGAGGTTCAGGTTGGGTATCAGGAAGAATTTCTTCACAGAAAGGGTTCTCAGGCATTGGAAAAGGCTGCCTGCCCAGAGAGGTGCTGGAGTCACCATCCCTGGAGGTGTTTAGAAGCCTTGTGGGTTGATGCCAAGGAATGTAGGTCAGTGGTAGTGGCTTAGCAGTAGTGGTGAGATTGTAAGCTCTAGGCAAGCAGTTGGACTTGATGATCTCAAAGGTCTCTTCCAGCCTCAACGGTTGTACGATTCTACCTATGTCAGCAGTGGTGCACAGAGGTAGGTGTGTGTGACTCAGAAGTGTCACATTCGACCTCTTAGTGAGGCCACTAGACACACCTGGCCTTGCTACAAGGGCTGGTATTTGTAGTGGAGCACCTGGACAACATAAACGTCTCCTGAGCCACCACACGTACAAGTACAATGTTCAGTGATAAGGTATCAGCACAAATACAATCTCTTCTAACCCCACTTGTCACTGTGCTTGAGATTGTAAGATTCCAAAGGTGAGTCTGTGTGTGGCCTCAGCAACTGTGCCAGCACACTTAAGGTGTTCACAGTAGTGCTTCATGAGACTTCTCCAAAGTCTAGCCTATATCCTGCAAAATGTTGAGGACCAGCTTAGGAGGGCTGCAGACCTCTCCTTAAACATTTCCTTTTCCCTCTGCAGAAGATGTTTCCATAAAGTCTTGATATTAAGCAGTCATCCTGTTTTTTCATCTGGTAGGTCCACTGATATTATGGTACTGTTTGGAATGACTAATGTTGAATCAAGGTACCATGAGGCAAAGTAGTAATTCTAATGTGTCTGCAACCTCTAGCACAATCTTAAAAGCTTGAGTAAGACCCCCAGATTAGTATCCAGCGCCTCTTGTACTGTCTAAGGTCAAAGTAAACTGGAGTTATCAACAATGAGGAAAGCTCTTTATCTGGCAGTTCTGCTTCTCCATCATATACTAGGAACAACTGGACAGAGCCAGATTTGACAACCAGTTTGCTGGTGAGTAGGTATAGAGCTACATTGCTCAGGAGCAGCTATTAAAACCATAAAAGTTTAGGAATTATGCAAGAAAACCTGCATGCTGTTAGCTGTAGTACTGCAAGGAAGAAGAAAAGCCCTCAAATACCTCTAAGCCTCAGCAGCTCTATCTCTGCAACACAATGGAGAGCACCTTGCTGTCCTACTATGTCTTTGGGAGGCAAATTAATTCTGTATTGGGAATTTCTCATATGGAGAGGAAAGGGGGCACACAGAGGCCACAGTGGGGAAGAATGAGAATCTGAAATTTATAGAGGTCCTTCCACTGCTGCACCTCACCAGTGCTGCATCTCGCTAGTGCTGCTGCTGCACCTCACCAGTGCTGCATCTCGCTAGTGCTGCTGCTGCACCTCACCAGTGCTGCATCTCGCTAGTGCTGCTGCTGCACCTCACCAGTGCTGCATCTCGCTAGTGCTGCTGCTGCACCTCACCAGTGCTGCATCTCACTCCTGCTGCAGCAGCAGCAGCTCACCAGTGCTGCACCTTGCCAGTGCTGCTGCACCTCACCAGTGCTGCATCTGGCTAGTGCTGCTGCTGACTGAGGCCTGACCCTGCTACACTTCTACTACCTCCCCCCAGTTCAGGCACAGAGGAGAGAAAAATCACAACACTTCCATTGCAGATCACAATGGTAGCAGAGATGGTGCAAACCTGGACAGTTTTTCCCTCTGTCAGTTTGTTCCTCTAGCACCTTTTACAAGGTTTTACAGTCCCTATTTACTTGATGGTTTGATTGTCACCCTGTGATTGCTAAGATACAAAAAAAAAAGAAGCAGAAAAACAAACAAAAAGAAAACAAGGAGGAGTGTGAGGAATAAATAAAAGAGAGGATCTGGGTAGTAAAGTACAGGCAGTTCTTTTCCCTTTACATAGCCCAACACTCTAAGCCTTTCATTGCCTGGGTTACAAGCAGCTTTTCACAAGCACTCTGGTTAGGAATATAGTATTTCTTCCCAGTGACACTATTTTGTTTGTCTTGGCATGCAGGCATTGTAATCAAGTCTATATATTACAGGACTGTGCCTTAGCACAAATGGCAGGCATTTCAAACCCTATTTACTTAGGTTTCTTCCATGCCCAACAAATTATCTAAAAATAGATAATCAAGACCTCATACTTTACATCTACGTCATTCCTTTTGGCTTAAATGAGGTAAGGAATGTATGGGGTTTTTTTTTCCCCCCCTTTCTTCTTTCACTGTTTGGATGTGTTTACTAGAACAGATAAGTCCCCCTTTCTCCTTCCCTCTTTTTTTTTTTTTTTTTTTTTTGTCTTGCTCACAAACAGCCAACAAGCTACAAAAGCCTTGTTATGATAATGTCTGCTTTTACTTCTGTCACACTTTTATTGCCTGAGATGAGGGCACTGGAATCGCAGGTCAGATGTATCTTCGTGCATCCATGCTCTCAGCTGGCCACTGGTTATTTCTGTTCCTACATACTACCTACTACACAGGGTCTGGAGAACAAGTCCTAGGAGGGAAATGGTGTTGTTTAGCCTGGAGAAAAGGAGGCTCAGGGGAAACTACATGAAAGGAGGTTGTAGCAAGGTGGAGGTCAGCCTCTTCTCCCTAGTAACAAGAGGAAATGGCCTCAAGTTGCACCAGGGGAGGCTTAGATTGGGTATTAGAAGAAACTTCTTCGCTGAAAGGGTTATCAAATGCTGGAATAGGTTCCCCAGGGAGGTGGTTGAATCTCCATTCCTGGAGGTGTTTAAAAGAGTCAGAGGTGTGGTGTTGAGGGACATGGTTTAGAGTTAGATTATGTTTGGACTCAATGATCTTAAAAGTCTTTTCCAACCAAAACGATCCTCTAACTTTAGCTGTAACTGCTCCATCCTTGGAATCACAGTCTGGGTTTTGTTTCAGAAGGGTTGGTCCTACCTTCTGGATTACAGGGTACTGGAAAGACATCCTGTGAGAAGAAGATGGGATGCAGTTTTGTGGTGCATGATGATGTAGCACAAAAGGGTGCTGTTATCATCAAACTAAGAACTGAGGCAGTGCCATAATCAAACTGCACCCTACAGGAATTAGTCTCTGAAAGCAGCTCTTAAACAAGTACAAAATGAGAAATGCTCACAACCAACTGTTTTAAAGTATTTGTCCTATCTTTCCATGGCTCCAGATAACTTGTGTTCTTCAATATTTAACTAGTATCTGAATGGTAATATAGAACCTAACCTGGGGTCAGATTTGCCTTTGCTTTAAACAGCTGCATCTTCACTGAACTGCAGCACACACTGTGATAGAGCTGCAGAAGTATATAAAAGGTAGAATCCTGAAACTGCTTCAATCCACAGGGACTTCCACAGCAGCTTTCAGAGGAATTAGGCTTAAGTATTTTGTTGGAAGAATGTTTAAAGAGTGGGATGGAGTGAAAGAAGAGAGGTAACAAGCATTCAAAATGTGTATAGGTGAAGAAAACGGTGGCTTGAGTAACAGAGAGAATTTCTACACCAGAAATGATCCTGGGTTTAGTCACACTGAAAGTGAAGCCATGAGTGATGGAGAAACCTACTCAAGGCCTCACACCAGTCAGTTCCTGTTCTCTCCAACAGTTAAATCTCTAATTAAATAGCAATAAGCATCTCTACCATTTCATTATATGAGGCTTTATCACAATGAAAGTAAAGAAGGACAGGCTCCAATATAACACTAGGAGTAGTTAAACAGACCCAGCACTGCACCTGGGAGCTAAGCCACCTCTGAAGTGATGGTATGTCCCCAGGCAGGCCATGAGCACTCTCTATTCCTTTATTGTCTGCACACAAAAACTACAGGACTTTTCCTATGGGAAAATAAAGAAAATACAGTAAGAAAGTAGCAGAGACCAAATGAGCAGGTATTTTCTTTATATCTTGCTCCTGGGATAAGAAATAGATCTAAGGATGTTTGTCCTAGTTAAACAGTGTGACTACTTCATATTTCCCAGGGAAAGTAAACACCCTAGTCTGACCAGAAGGTTTTTGAAGCCAAAACCCTCAGTCTTCTCTCTCTCTCTCTCTTTTTTGGCTTGGTTTTCCTTTGTCTAGCTTTCTCTGTCTAGAATTACATAATCACAAACCCAAACCAAAAAATGCTCATTCCAACCAGACAGGGCAAAGAAAACAAGAGAGAGCTGGGAAGACTTTCAAGCCACCTTATTAGTCCCTATTCTTGCACTGCACATATAAAGCATGGTCTTGGAGCAGGGGAAAGACAGAGGGTGAGAGAAGTCAGGAAGCTGGACTGGGATACAAGTGTCCTTTAGCCACAAACAGTTGGAAAGCAGTTCCTGAGCTCTGGACTAACAGTGACACTGCACTTCTACCCAGTGCTTGATGTTCTGTGGTAAAGTCACAGCTTTAAGGAGGTATAAGGTCTACCTGAACTGATCTGAAGGAGATGTTCAATGGAACAGAAGATGAATTTGATCTCACCCTTTAGATCACTCAGTTGTTTGTGACAGAATTAAAAGGCAATTAAAAGGCCATCAGATCCAGACCAAAATCTTCAAAGTCATGGACTAGCTTAGTCTTTGAACAATTTGTTTTTCCTGGTTAATCTTAATCGCCATGAAATTCCAGACATGCTGGAACATGTCCGGAGAAGGGCCACGAGGATGATCAGAGGGCTGGAGCACCTCTCCTATGGAGACAGACTGAGAGAGTTTGGGCTGTGCAGTGTGGAGAAGAGAAGGCTCTGAGGAGACCTTCTTGTGGCTTTCCAGTATCTGAAGGAGACCTACAGAAAAGCTGGTGATAGACTTTTTAGGATGTTGGGTATTGATAGGACTAGTGGGCATGGAGCAAAACTAGAAGTGGGTAGATTCAGATTGGATGTTAGGAAGAAGTTCTTCACCATGAGGGTGGTGAGACACTGGAACAGGTAGTCCAGGGAGGTGGTGGAAGCCCCATCCCTGGAAGTTTTTAAGATCAGGGCTCTGAGCAACCTCATTGAGTGTGAGGTGTCACTGCGCAAGGTAGGGGGGTTGGAACTAGATGATCCTTGGAATCTCTTCCAGCCCTTGACAATTCTACGAGATGGAGAAACTGGCAGCAGCTTTGATAAACCTAACTCTGACCTTTCCCAAAGTTTGATACGAAAGCCTGGGCTGAGCTCATGGAAATACATGGAGGTACATGGAAAAGATGGAAATCTGTGTGCATTCACCGAGGAACAGCTTGCAAACCTCATTCTGACCAGGTTTATAAGCCTCACACAATGTGGTAGCATCAGGGCTGTTTTACACCACGCTGCCTAAATTCAGCCAGAAGATGGACTTCACTCCCAAAGCACGTTAGTCTCCAAGTAAGTGCATAATGTGTGACATTCCCAAACCACCTTTTTATTGATGCTGAAGTTATTTTTGGCAAAGGAAGGGAAGTTTTCCCTTCCCTCCTCCCCCCCCCCCCCCCC
>VWZI01015226.1:241740-258188 GCA_013396835.1 Psilopogon haemacephalus
TTTTTACATTTTCCAATCACATAGGATTCTGGCATGTCTGTATGGTAATCTAATGCCCTGTGGGCAATTCAGGACCTTGCTCAGACATTTTAAAGCACAGTAATGTTAGGATGAAAGCTAGTGGGAGGTGTCCCTGCCTATGGCAAGGGGTTGGAACTGGATGATCTCTGAGGTCCTTTCCAACCTAAACCATGCTATGATTCTATGAAAGCCTCCACATTGCTGCCCTCTGACCAAAAAAACCCCCAAAACCAAACAAACCAAAACTCAAAAAACCCCAAACCTATACCACCAAAAACAACCCCCAACCAAAAGAAAAAAACAGTAAAAGGTTATGCTACAATAATTTATTTAACAAAGCAGAATATAACTATTTTAAATACAATTTTTCACGATCCATCAAACAGAACTGCCCTAAAAATCTCCACTGTGATAACTGAGACGTTCCCAAGCGGGCTGCTGAATTTTAACATCACGGGGAGAGGCATCGATGCCTGTCCCAAACCGATGCCGTGCAAAGCCGCCTATCCCGAGATACCGGGCTGGTGACCAGCGCTGGTGGAAGAGGCACCAACCCACTGGGAGCTATAAAAAAACCTCTTTTCCCCCCATCACGAACCCAACAGAGCACCCGGAGGGTACCCACCGGCTTGTCCCCTTTCTCTGTCCCACTGCTCCTCTCTCCACCTGGCACCTCCCCGGGGGACAGAGCACAGCGGCAGGCAGCAGGAGGCTGTACCCGCCTGCCCTAGGGGGTGCCGAGGGGAACCCCCTGAGCTGCCTGCCACCTGCCAGGGCTGCAACCCCCCAGCGAGCGGAGCCGCTGCAGGCCCACGGAACCCTGCCCACCTCAGTGCCAGTGCCAGTCCTGGCATTCGCTGGCGCCGGCCGCTTACCTTGTACTTCATGGCTGCGGATCGCTGAAGGGGCCCAAGCAGCAGCTACTCCACCTCCCGCCGCATCGCCGCAGCTCCGCGCCCCGGCGCCCGTCCTGCCGCCAGGCTGCCCCGCTCATTTGCATAGCGCCCCTCCCATTGGCCCTGCTCGGGGACACCCTCCCAGCCCGGCCCTCTGCCTGCCTCCGCCGCCGCTGCCGGTGCCTGCCGCCGCTGGTGGCGCTGAGGGGAGCGAGCGGAGGGGAGCGGGCGCTGAGGGGAGCGGGCGCTGAGCGGAGCGGGCGCTGAGGGGAGCGGGCGCTGAGGGGAGCGGGCGCTGAGGGGAGCGGGCTAAGGGGAGGGCGCTGAGGGAAGCGGGCTGACGGGAGCGCGCTGAGGGGAACGCTCTGAGGGGAGCGCGCTGAGGGGAACGCTCTGAGGGAAGCGGGCTGAGGGGAGCGCGCTGAGGGGAGCGCGCTGAGGGAAGCGGGCTGAGGGAAGCGGGCTGAGGGGAGAGGGCGCTGATGGGAGCGGGCTGAGGGGAGGGCGCTGAGGGAAGGGCGTTGAGGGGAGCGGGCTGAGGGGAGGGGGCTGAAGGGAGCGCGCTGAGGGGAGCGGGCTGGAGCTCGATGGGCGCTGCTGAGGTGAGCAGATTGAAGCTGGAGTGTAGGGGGCGGGCTGAGCTGAGGGGAGAAAGGTGGTGAGGTTCCATGTGGTGAGTGGAGGGATGCAGGCAGAGGCTTAATGAGCTGAGGTGAAGAGGAACAGGCTGAGGATCGATGGTCTCGGCTGAAGGGAGCGGGCTGGAGCTGATGGGTGAGCTGAGTGTGAGGGATGTTTCAGGGTGGGGACGACAAGGCAGCAAACTGGGGCTCGGTCGGGGAAGCCGAGAGGAGTGGGCTGGGACTCAGTGGGCGGAGCTGAAGGCGAGAGAACGTTTTTGGGGACTGCGAAACGAGCAAGCTGCGGCTTAATGGTGTGAGCTGAGAAGAGAGAGCTGGGGATCGATGGGTTCAGCTGAGGTGAGCAGGCTGAGGCTCGACAGGATGAGCTTCACTCTCCTCCCGTGTAGAGGGAGTCCCACCGAGAGCCAGGGCTGAGGGCTTCCTGTGACCCAGCCACTGTTTCAGGCTGCTTCACCTCGAAATGGGCACTCAGAACGAAAGGCTGCCTGGCTGCTGCCCCCACCACAGCTTTTGCCTCCTGTGCTAGGAGGTTTCTGTGCCTGTCAAGGTCCAAAGCGCCCAGGCTATCAGTGAAGGCGGCCCTGGGAAGAGTGTTCCTGAAGTTACAAAGTGGTGAGGCGCCAAACCCGCCCCAGACAACCTGGCCTGGGGCTGGGCCTGCCTCAGCAGTCAGGCTGCGCAGAGATCCACGCCTGCTGCCAGACCTGTCTGGTGCTAAAGCCTTTTTCGGCCGTCCCTTCCATAGCTGCCTGTTTCTTGTGGACCTGAACGCTTCATGTTGCACTGTTCCTAGCTTTGCAATCAGTTCCTATTCTCCTTTGTCCCCCCAAAATGGTCTTTTACCGCTACGTCTTGAATCAAAGCACTGAGTGTTCCCTTTGCCCGGGGAAGCGTCTATTTAAACGCTGATTAGACAGCAGAGGCCAAGATGGCTTTAATGATCTAGAAATGTCCATTATAAAGAGTGACCATGGCAAATAGGAACTATTTGGAAGAGAGTAATAATTAACTCTGGTATCTTCAGGGAAGAAAAGAGCACGGAAAATAAATGTGTGGTGATCCTCCATGCTTTTCAAGTCAGACCCCTTCATCAGGCATGATTAATATGGTGCACATAATAGGAATCTTTCTGGATGGGACAAACTCCAGCTTGTTTAGATGAATGGGAAACAAATTCTCTCTTTCTTTTGCCCAAGTTGGATCTTACCCAACCTTTCGAGGTCACAGATGGACTCAAGACTATTTCTAGTGGCCTAAGGAAAAAGGGCAAAGAATAATCTTGCACTACCAGATTACAGACATAACTTCATTCCATAGTACAGCGATATCCTTAAATTCTCAAGTGACTAATCCTCTAGAGAGGGATCCTATTGCTAAAATGGCTCCGTGGCCTCTAAAGAATGTCACACTTTTATCTGTACTCTCCTCCGTTCTCTATTCCAGCATAAAATGTGTGGCTGCACTATGCAAATTTCCAAATGAATGCAAAATTGTGGTGGTTTTCCTACGCCACCTTCTTGGCTGCTTATGGCCCAGGAGTTCATCAGTACAAGTCCCTGTCAGCACAAAAGATGCCTTAGTTATTAGTGAGAAGAGTGAGCTGCTGCTTTCTGCAGTGCAGGGTGCATCACCATGGCTGAGCTCCCTGTGCAATCCTGTACCTTCCTCATAGGATTTCTTTTTCTCTGGGTTTTTCTTTCTGGTTTTTGCTGTTGCTGTAGATTATCCTGATTTTTCCAAGAAAGTGACTGGAAATAGTTAACGTTTCCTACATGCTGAGTTTAAGGCAGTGCTGGTCTGAGTGCAGTGTTGAAATAAATGTGGGCGCTTTCAAGAGAATAAAGCTCATTTGTATGCTCTGTCCTTAGAAATTTCTTTGAAGAAATTAATTCTTCCAGGGATTATACATAACCAGCTGACTGTTAGGAGAGGGCAAATCTCCTTGGAGTGTGTCTTAATTATAGAGTTTGACCTTTGGTTTTCTTTTTGTATGTTTTTGCCCTTCATACTCCAAGGAGAAAACTTTCTTCTGGGAGGAGAGATTTTCTCCTGAATTCAGAGGATGTGATAGTTAAGGCTTTAGCATGGTATCAGACTAGCATCCAAATCCTGCTCCCTGAATCATCTCTGGTGAAATCATAGAATTGTTTCAGTTGGAAAAGACCCTTAAGATCATCAAGTTCAACTGGTGCCTAACTGCCAACTATGGTGCTAAACCATGCCCCTCAACACCACATCTCTGAGCCTTTCAAACACCTCCAGAGATGGAGATTCAACCACCTCCCTGGGGAGCTTATTCCAGTGTTTGATAAACCTTTCAGTGAAGAAGTTTCTTATAATATCCAATCTCCCCTGGTGCAGCTTGAGGCCATTTCATCTTGTTACTAGGGAGAAGAGGCTGTCCTCCACCTTGCTACAACCTCCTTTCATGTAGTTGTAGAGAGTGAGAAGGTCTCCCCTGAGTCTTCTTTTCTCTGGGCTAAACACCACCAGTTTCCTCAGCTGTTCCTCATAAGATTTGCTCTTAACCCTTTAACAACTTCATTACCCTTCTCTGGACCTACTGCAGTACCTCAATATGTCTCTCTTTAGTAGTCCCAAAACTGGACACAGTGCTCAATGTGTGACCTCATCAATTCTGAGTATGTAGGGACAGTCACTTGCCTCTTAATCATACATAATTTCATTATGTAACACTATTGTCATGATGATAAATGCCTTAAAAATTGTAAAACTATCACAGAGAACAATGAGGAAGGAAGAATGATGTTTCTGAGTTTACCTCAGTGCAGAATCTATTGGTTGTCCACAAATAGTGACACTTTGCAGGGAATTGCTATTTTTCCATTTGCTTTATGAACACATTCTGAAACCTAAGGATATTTGAGAATCATAGAATCATAGAATCAGTCAGGGTTGGAAGGGACTGGATATTAGGAAAATTTTTTTCGCAATAAGAGTGGTCAGGCATTGGAATGGGCTGCCCAGGGAGGTGATTGAGTCCCCAACCCTGGATGTGTTTAGAAGTTGTTTGCATGTGGTGTTTGGAGATATGGCTTAGGGTGCACCTTGTAGAGTAGAGATATCAGTTGGACTTGCTGATCCTGAGGGTCTTTTCCAACCTGAATGTTTCTGTGATTCTGTAATTCTGTTATTCCCCTTCCCTCACCTACTCCATTTACTGTTGCAGATTTTCTTTGCACCCCATGGGTGAAACCCCCCTGCTCAGTGCAACACTTAAAGCAGAGGCAGCAGCATGGTGAAGCTCTCCAATCTATCACAACTACCAGAAATCAGATATACCTTGAAAGAGAGATTTGTAAACACAGTCCTCTGACCTTGACACATTGCTGTAAGAAGTCAGACTGGTGGCAAGCACACCTGTGTGGCTTGCACAAACACTTTGCTTTCCTTGCTGACCTTGTTGTCTGCCCTGCCTTTACTATGTGATATTGTGTTTCAGGCATAGCCCAGGGAAGTTTGCAGTTGGTTGCCTTGGGTAATCAGCTCACTTACAAAATGGAAGATGCCGGTGAGGAAGCCAAGCCCTGGTGTTACTGATGTCTGTGTTGTAGATGCAACTTGAGCTGTGTTGCCAGGATTTATAGCTACAGGGCCCTATTGAAGTTCTCAGGAAGGTAATTCATGTAATGTGCCTTTTTGCTTCACAGCACAGCAATGGCTTGATTCATCGCCTCTTGTTTTATGCTGCCACAAGTCTAGCAGAGTAGCAAATGGGTTCTGTGGCTTTGCCTTGTGCCTGCATCAGTGGCTTTTCTTTGGTGCTTTTGCTTTTGCCCAGGGCAGTTAATATTACTCTCTGCTCATCCGGGCAACTTATTTCTTGTCTCGTACTGTCATACACCATCCTTGTGAACTTACTACTTGCTTCATGTCTCTGTGTCTTCCTGGTGCCCTCCAGCTTGCTAGCTGGGGTTCTGGGGTATTTTGGGGCATGGCAACAGGTGAGATGGTAGAGCAGCCAAAGGGACTACTCATCAGTCAGGCTCTGCAGCTCGTCTACCAGCACACAACATGAAACAGAGCTGTGAGCCAGGCTGGGAAGGGAATACCCACTGAAGCAAATCAGCCAGCTATTGCCCTGTGACATTGACAGCAGAAGAACACAAGACACATATCCTGCTCTCAAAGGTTACTCAAACAACAGTCCCTTGTTCCTATTCCCCATGGCACAACCTGAGAAAAGAGAGATGCAGTAGAGTGCCTCGCTCACAGCTGAGAGGGTTCTTTCAGAATGGGGCTTTTATTTTTCCCTGTACAAAGCCCTAACTATCCTTTAGATAATGTGGTGTGGCATCTGCATCACTCCTTGCTTGTGAAACTTGGGGGCTGGAGTTGAAGTTAATTTAGTTATAGTGCCACAGAACTTTACAAGCAAAGGAGTCATGGTAATTCTCCTTGGCCCTGCCACTCCTGTAACGGCTACCCAGACTGCTTCAGTGGGTACGCAGTGGATGGAATTTTTCCAGTAGAGAATGGCTTTATACACACTCAGAGTGGTGGAATTTGCTTGCTTGGACAATCTGTTAAAAAGAGATGAAACACTGCTGTTTCCTGAAGCAAGAATTCCGCACTGACGTGGGCAGACTTCTGTGCCTGTCTGCACAGAAAGGCTCCGTCTCCCACCTCACTAGGAGATAATGAGGAAAAGGTTTCATTCTCGCGCAAAGAAGGGAATAGTTTGCATTTCAGTGAACTGAAACAAAGTCTGCTCTGTTTTTTCTTTGACCAGTGATGAAAATATTTGCAAGAGAGAGGTTTGTTCTGTTTAAGGGTGACAGAAGTCTGTCCTGGAAGACAGAAGAGTTGAGTAGTGGTTGTTGCAGTGGTCAGGTTTAAGTGCAAGGATCAAATTGTGAGAGTAAAAATTGACTGCCCTTTGCCACGCTGCCTAAGGTGCTATTTAATCACAGAGCTGTCTTGCTTGCCTTGTTCTAGAATTCTACATTTCCTTCAGTATCTGTGAACTAATCTTACAGGCATCCCACCTCCTTTCATAATAAGGCACAAAAGCTGTTCACAGTCTCGAGAAGGGCAGCATTTATGCAGCATTTCTTCATTTAACTTTGTTAGTCAACCATCAAGGCCTTGTTTAGTGACCCTCCTTCAGATAAAGGGAATAACTGCAGCTCCCTCTGTCCTCTCCGTTTTGCTTCAAATGCCAGCCAGAAAGAAACATACTGATGTCCTCCCACCCAAAAGGTCTGGAAAGTGAATCCAGTCTTTGTTAGCTTGGGAAATCATGGAAGGCAGTTGGAGTTTAGATATTCTGGCACCAGCTATCACTGTGCCAGCAGCCTGACCAGTGAATAAAAGCTGAAAAGTCTGTTCAGTAAAAAAAAAAAAAAAAAAAAGGGAAGGAATTAAGTACTGCTGCAACTTTCACTTGTTATGAGAAGCAAGCAATCACCTTCTAAGGGTAGAATGAACATGGGAAAGGAAAACAGTGGAGTCAGTATTAAAGCAGTGTGGTGGGACCTGTCTCACCCTGGAGAAAGGAAAGGAGAGAATGTAAAATCAAAATTAATTGATCTCTGGTCTAATGCTCAGTGCTAATTGCAGGTGAGGACAGAAAAGAATCACTTCTCCAGGACCAGGCAGCATAGCAGATCCTCAGCCATGCAGGAGGTGTCAGGCACGTGGTTCAGGGGCACTTTGTGTTTTCAGCAGTGTGGGCAGGAATTTGAGGAAGATGGCAGTGATGGTAGCTGAGCTGGCATGTGTGCTTTGCAAAGCCAGGTTGAGTAAGAGCTCCAAGAACCTCCCTACGTGCAGTGATGCAGTTAACATTGGGGCATTTGGTAGAAGAGATGGAAGGAGGTGGTGGCTTCAAATAGGGGCAAGGCTGTGGCAGACTGGATCCCCAGTGCTTGCAGTGGTGTTGGGAGGGCAAGAAGAATATAGGGTATGTGGAGGAGAATGGAGAGGGAAAAGGATTTCAGGATGGAGCACACACTAGCCTATTTCTTCCAGAGATGCTGTCACACGATCACAGCATGTTAGGGATTGAAAGGGTCCCAAGGAGATCATCGAGTCCAACCCCCCTGCCAGAGCAGGACCATACAATCCAGTACAGATCACAGAGGAAGACATCCAAGACAGGTCTTGAAAATCTCCAGAGAAGGAGACTCCACAACCTCACTGGGGAGCCTGTGCCAGTTCTTTGTGACCCTTACAGTAAAGAAGTTCCCCCTTGTGTTGAGGTGGAACCTCCTGTGCTGCAACTTATACCCATTGCTCCTTGTCCTATCCCAGGGAGCAAGTGAGTAGAGCCTGTGCCCCTGCTCCTGACTAGCAGTCAGATATTTATAAACATTGATTAAATCCCCTCTCAGTCTTCTCCAGAGTAAGAAGTCCCAGGTCCCTCAGCCTCTCCTCATAAGGCTTATTCATTTCCCAAACAAACAAACCAGTCTAACGGTTGTAGAATACACTCCTTTATTTTCCCTTCCAGCACTGAATATTTTTAATACATGGATTATAAAATACAGGCTTGCCTCCAGACGTGTGGCATGCATGCCATTCAACCTTCTGGTGCCAAAAGAGGTCTTTGTTGTCTTCTTTAAAAAGAAGAAAAAAAAAAAGCTGAAAAATAGCACAACTATGGAGACTGCAAAAGGCTTCTCTTCCCTCTGGTTCACAATTGTGCAGATGAAAGATGGTAAATGTAATGTGCAGGGAGGTTGCTCAAGAGGAAATGTATGTTTAGCCCTCACAGCTCGTTTAAGATGAAAGGAATCCAGGATTGGAACCGGAATTGCCTCAGACAAGAAACTTAGGCACAAGGCTTAGGCATGTTCAGTTTCTCACACAGTCTCAATTTGTGCCAAGGGAGGTATAGGCTGGATATTAGGAAAGAGTTCTTCACAGCGAGAGTGATTGGCATTGGAATGGGCTGCCCAGGGAGGTGGTGGAGTCACCGTCCCTGGAGGTGATCAAGAATGGACTGGATGGAGCACTTAGTGCCATGGTCTAGTTGATTGGACAAGGCTGGGTGCTAGGTTAGACTGGATGATCTCAGAGGTCTCTTCCAATCTGGCTGATTCTATTATGTTCTTATTCCTATTCTATTCCTATTCTATTCCTATTCTATTCTATTCTATTCTATTCTATTCTATTCTATTCTATTCTATTCTATTCTATTCTATTCTATTCTATTCTATTCTATTCTATTCTATTCTATTCTATTCTATTCTATTCTATTCTATTCGAAGTCACAGGGCTGGCATCCAATAGATCAGATCTTTACCTGAACTTCCTACTTGTGCTTTCCTTCGTTTGGGCAAAACTCTGGAGCTGAGGTTTTTTTCCCCTGTGGATCATGTTACATTATTCTACCAGATATTAATACAGGAGTGAGATGTATTAATGTTTTTATTTTCTTTTTGGGGTGGGTTTTTTTGTTTGTTTGTTTTATTTTTGTGTTTTTTGGTTTGTGGGTTTTGAGGTTTTTTTGGTGGAGGCCAACCAGCCCACCACAGCACTGTGATCCCAATTTGGAAGCACCCCAGGCTCTTTGGAATGCATGCATCTGGCACACTGGGCTTGTGGTAATGATGTCCTGACCCAAATAGCACTTTCCTCTGAATTTCTGTGGAAGGAGGTTGTACAGAAGCTGTGTACAAAGAGGGGTGTGTGTGAAAGTCCTTGCACACCTATTCAATTTAAAATGCTGCATCAAACCCCTTTGAAATCCCCTGGATCCCCCTTTGCAGAGTAGCTCTTTATCCTAGTCCCATCTCAGGGAGCCAGGACCAAAGAAAGCCTTATCTAAGCACTTTCCCCTTCCCTCTGTTTTTCAAAATTCACACCACTTTAACTTGGCAAACCCTCGAAACTGAGGCTAAAATACGACGTCTCCTGACTTTAAATCACTTTGCACATCATCCAAGGAATTGCCATGTGGCTGGACTAACCAAATGTGTCTATGTTATTTGCAGAGCCTGTTATTTTTGTTGTCTCTAGTTTTAGGAGCCTTTTGTTGCATATCTGTCACATTTCTTTCAGCAAAGGCAATCTGCTGTGATTCTGTCCCTGTGTTTTTCTTCCACCGTCTCTCACCAGAAAGTCTTCCATAGCACAACAAAATCATAGAATTGCTTCAGCTGGAACAGGCCTTTAAGATCATCGGCTCCTACCATTATCTAACTTTGCCAAGTGAGGTGCTAAACCATGTCCCTCAGCACCACATCTCTGAGTCTTTTAAATGCCTCCAAGGATGGAAATTCAGCCACCTCTGTCAGGAGCCTGTTTTACTGTTTGATAACCATTTCAGTGAAGAAGTTTCTTCTAATAACTAATCTAAGCCTCCCCTGCTGCAACTTGAGATCTTTCCTCTTGTCCTGTTGCTTGCTGCTTGGGAGACCAATCCCCACCTTGCTACAATTTCCTTTTAAGTAGTTTAGAGAGTAAAAAATGTCTGACCCCAGCCTCCTTTTCTCCTGCACCTGCAGGGAGCAAGGGAAGCAAAAATGGACATTTAATAAAATTCAAATGGAGATTTAAATAAAGGGGGAAGAAAAATCAATTTAAAGGACAAACTCCTGTTTTGCCTTCCCAAGCTTCCCATGAAGTCTCAGCCAGGATGGAGGTGTTTTGAGGCTTTAAGCACTTCAGGCAAATTTGTTTCTTTTGGAGCTGTTTGGAGGAAGGATAAACGATAGGAAAGTGGTCATCTTTTCTCCCTTCCACCTCACTCAGGTCTGTGGAGGTCAGTTGATATCCATAACAACAGAGAAAAGCATATGAATTGCCTCACGCTGTCTGACTTATTTTTCTCTTCTCTGGATGCTGTTAAGCTCTTCTCTCATACTCAGTGTGAATTTGCATCCCCACGAAACTGCCAAAAATGGTTATCTTTGCTGCCATCTAAATCTGTTTATGGTCTACTCTCCCCAAGCCATTCTTTAAAGGAAAATGACTGATTTCCAGAGCCCTCCTCCCCTTCTGTTATTTTTAACAAGCAGTTCAGTCCGATGTCCTTTAAAGAAAAGATCATTGCGTTACTGCGTGCTTCAGGAAACAATACCAGGAGAGAAGAAACGTGGGAACTCTGTTCCCTCTCTTTTCCATTGCTGTCATTTGCAAGCTCTGAATGCTTCCAGCACCAGGGTAGCCAGAGGCGGGGTGAAAAGGACAGAGAATGTTCCCATTGGCAAAGCTTCCTTTGACTTCGCTGGGACCACGATTTGGCCCACGCCATGTAGCTTCCCAAGCCTTGGCTTTGACTTAATTGGCTCCTCGTAGTAGTAGACTGTCTGTGCTGAGGGAGGCAGTGCTTGTAGATAACTTGTCTCTCACTAGTATCCACCACAATTACTCTGATTCAGTCTAGATACTTAAACTTGCACAGTCTTGGGACCACATGAAAGCAAGACTGCACAGAACTCTTTGCTCATCTCTCCTTCAACATGTACATTCTTTTCTGTCTGCCCTTGCATCTCAATTGACTCAGGATGTTTTCTCCTGAAGTCTGATGAGGGCTTGAGTCATAAGAGCTGACACAGGGGTTTGACTCTTCACCTCCTTAGAGTTCAGCCCTGTCTGTTAGCTGTAAAGATCTGTCTCCATGTGTACTCATGGTTTTTAAGGAGGAGCTTAGCTTAGCTCATGTGTTGTGTCATGAGGTCCTGGAGAACGTAGGTCTAGAAACCATTGTTAAAAGTGCCTGGGAATGTCAGGACACTGGAAATGTTCTCCTTGAACTGGAAAGGTTTGAGGTAGCACAAATTAGCTCTGGCTTTATCAACAGTAAGCAGACACTGTAGAAGGGCCTTGGCATGCTTTCAGAAGTAAGGCAGTTTTGCATGCCACGGGGTGGGTCCACAGTAAGTATTCCAGAAGTTGTTGCTTCCAGTGACAGACCATGGTATGGATGAGTGTTTAACAAGAAAAATCACCATAAAAGCCATGTGTATGCAGATCTCTCTTTCCAGAACATAAGCAGTGGTCTGACATGACTATCTAGTGGTGAAAATGCTGCCTCAGAAACATGAAAGTCAAAGTCGTACTGGGAGGCCAGGTTTTAGGTATTACATGTGTAGCTAGGGTCAAAAGGGGGGAGGTGTTTTTGCTGTCTTACAACTGCTCGAAAGAAGGTTGTAGTGAGGTGACAGAGTGAGAGGACATAGTGTTGCCCCAGGGGAGGTTTAGATTGAACATTAGGAAAAAAAATCTGCTCTGAAAGGGTCATCAAGCCCTGAAACAGGCTGCCCAGGAAAGTGGTGTCACCGTTCCTGGAGGTGTTTAAATGAGATAGATGCGGTGCTGAGGGACATGGTTTAGCAGTAGCCTAAATAGTCTTAAGTTAATAGCTGGATCTGATGATCTTCAAGGTATTTTCCAGCCTAAATGATTCTATGATTCCATGAGAAGCATTGCCAGCAGGACAAGGGAGGGGATTCTCCTCTGCTTTGCTCTGCTCTCCTCAGACCCCACCTGGAGTACTGTGGAACTAGTCCAGAGCAGGGCCATGAAGATGCTCAAAGGGCTACAGCAGCTCTGCTATGAGAACAGGCTGAGTTGGGGCTCTGCAGCCTGGAGAAGAGAAGGCTTTGAGGATACCTCATAGTAGGCTTCCAGTATCTGAAGGGGGCCTACAGGAGGTCTGGGGAGGGACTACTCACAAGGTCTTGTAATGACAGGACAAGGAGTAATGGGATTAAACTGGCAGAGGGGAGATTTAAATGGGATGTTAGGAAGCAGTTCATTACAATGAAGGTGGTGAGACACTGGAATGGGTTGCCCAGGGAGGTTGTGGATGCTCCCTCCCTGGAGGTGCTTGAGGCCAGGTTGGATGAGGCCTTGAGCAACCTGTTCTAGTGGGAGGTGTCCCTGCCTATGGCACAGGGGGGTTGGAACTGGATGATCTTTGAGGTTCCTTCTGACCTAAACCATTCTATGATTCTAAATGCCAGGTCCCAGATGCTGACTCCTGGCCTTAGCACATGGGTGAAAGAGAAGACTCTGACCAGGTAAGCACTGTGGGGAGAAATGGAGTGAGACATTTCCTTGAATTTGTGGGAAAAGTAAAAGAGGACAAGAGAAGAAAGATGGATAGAAAAATAGACTATTATTAATCAGAATAATGAGAAAGAAATAGCCAGGGGCATTAGGGATACAAAGCACCCACACCTACATGGTTCAGTACAGCTTACTGCATTTTCTGTCCTTGAGAAATCTGTTCCTCTCCTTATCTTGAGAGTTCAAACATTCTGCACTTGAGAAATAACAACAACAATTTTAAAAAAAATGTTCTTAAGGGCTGAACCACATTCTGGTAGCAGCCAAGATAACTTTATGAAGATAGACAAAACTTGTGTTCAATTAAAAAATATATCTCTATCACGCTAGCAAGTTATGTAAGATTCTATTTTAAGCTCATCTGGTCCTAATTTACTAAATTTACTGCCTCAGAGCTAATGCCAAACTGTTACATTTGATTTATAGAAATACTTTAGCACATTTTTCCATCAGGCTATTGTAGGGTATATTTACTGCCTTTTTTATGATCCCGAAAAATGCAGACTTCTTTAAAGGGAAAGAACATTTCTGAAGATCTTATTGATGCCAGGAGACATGCAGATAGTAAACAATGCTGTGTGCTTAAGGACATTCCACTCGATTTTCAACTCCTTCCCCAGTTTGGGTTTTGGTTTTTTTTCCCCTCCCTTCCCTTTGTAATTGAACAAAGTGATCCATCTGGTAAATGGATGTTTGAAAATGCCCAGTTTGGGCCAAAATACTTTTTTCTTAAGCACAGACTACATTCTATTATTTCTTCTTTTTTCTTTTTTAATCTTTTTTTTTTTTTTTTTCCTTTACTTCCCCAAGCAAATATTTAAACAGCAGCCAGACTGTGATGCATTGCTAACCATTAAAAAAAAAAACACACACACACACAAAACCCAGACAGCAGGCGGGGAGGGGGGAGTTGGGGTGGAAGAAAGCTTAACAAATATTCCATTAAATATCTGTCTAAAAATATCATACTGAATAACCCTCCTCCTTCCCCTTTTTCTTGTTAACAAGGGTTTCCAAATGGGAACTGACTGCTAGGGAGTAGAACTTCAGCCCTGGCCTTAGCTTCATACAATCATAGAATCGTACAATGGTTTTGGTTGGAAGAGACCTCAAAGATCATCTAGTTCCAACCCCCCACCATAGGCAGGGACACCTCCCACTAGAACAGGCCACTCAAGGCCTCATCCAGCCTGGCCTTGAACACTTCCAGGGAGCGAGCAGCCACAACCTTCCTGGGCAACCCGTTCCAGTGTCTCACCACCCTCACTGGAAAGAACTTCCTCCTAACATCCCATTTAGATCTCCCCTCTGCCAGTTTGAACCCATTACCCCTCATCCTGTCATAACAAGACCTTGTGAATAGTCCCTTGCCATGCACATACTCAAGTCCTTCCTTATTCCTTTGCATGTGTGTGACTCGCTGAATTGGGTCCTTGATGAATCTTTGTTGCTTGTGTGACAAAATTGCACTCCAGAAGTCACTGTAGTTTTTTGGGTTTTTTCTCAGTTTGGAACTAGATGATCCTTGTGGTTCCTTCCAACTCTGACTGATTCTGTGATTCTATGACTCCCCCATGTCCATCTCTTGTTGAAGCTACTCACAGAGTCTGCACCACAGGCAATGAGTTCTCAGATTTGGATGGAGTTCTTTCCCCAGTGTTGTTATTCATCTTTGTATACTGACCCTCTGGGCCCAGAAATGCCAGACCACCACGAGCAGGGGGTTTCTAGTGCTTCCAGCTTGAGAAGAATTAGGTGGCATTAGACATGCCTTCTCCTTCTGTAGTGAAGTCAGGCTAATTACAATCTAAGCTAGCAGTCAAACCAATACTTTTTCTCCAAAAGTCCCCATGCA
This sequence comes from Psilopogon haemacephalus, assembly GCA_013396835.1. Classification (NCBI taxonomy): domain Eukaryota; kingdom Metazoa; phylum Chordata; class Aves; order Piciformes; family Megalaimidae; genus Psilopogon; species Psilopogon haemacephalus. The sequence goes on from VWZI01015226.1 coordinate 256,200, forward strand.
GTTATCTGAAATCTGTAGTGCCACTTTCATTTTGATAGCTCTTTCTCCTCCGCTGTCTCTACAACTGCTCTCTGTTGAGTCTTAGATTCAAATTCAGTCTTCTGAAGTTACAAAGCCAACTCTGAGGAACTCCACTTTAGTCCTGTTTTGAATCCATGAACTCCTCCCCATGTTAAAGCCCGAATTTCTGAGTAATGTTGAAGCTCATGGAATTGCTGTTTTTTTGGTCTGGGTGCTCTAAGAATCTTAATGCCAGCCTCAAGAAAAGCACCAATGCTTTTGAAGTGCCAGGTGTCCACAACAGTACTTCCAGAGGAGTTGAGAGGGCACAACTTTATCTTCAGATGAAGAACGGCAGCTGAAGAGGTGGTTGTTACTTTAGTGACAAAATGAGAGGGTGCGATTCCAGACCTAGCAAAGCTGGCTCAAGTGTGGCTGGCTGTGACTTCATGGTATCATCTGTTTAGACTCAAGATAGAGAAGCCTTGGTCAACTCTCCCAGTCTTACAGTGCCAAGACAAAACTGATGTCTATTTTGTACCCATGAATACTTTGCCTCTACCTCTGCCTCTGCTGGTAGCATGTCAAGATTTTAGGACATCTCAGTTCCATGAAGGTTTCTAGGCTGTTGTGGTGTTTGTGGTTGTTGCTATTGTTGTTGGGGAAGGACTTTCTGAAAAGGGAAACTGTGTTGCCCAACACAGCTTCTGGCTGAACACTTCCCTGCTGCTCATCAAGTACAAATCCACCCAGTCTGCACAAATGCTTCAGGGGTATAGATGCATTGAGAGCCACTCATGAAGAAATTGGACCAGCAGGTTAAAGAATGTTCTCCTTCCCCTTCACTCTGCCCTAGTGAGGCCATGTCTGGAGTGCTGTATCCACTTCTGGGGGTTTTGGTTCGCAAGAGACAAGGAACTACTGGAGAGAGTCCAGCCGAAGGTGCTGAGGGGACAGGAGCATCTCTCTGATGAGGAAAGGCTGAAAGACCTGAGGCTGTTTGTCCTGGAGAAGAAAAGACTGGGATCTTATCAGTGTTTATCAATATCCAAAGGGTGAAGGTCAAGAGGATGCAGACAGACTCTTCTGCTGGTGGTGACCAGCAACAGGACAAAGGGCAGGACAACAGTACAAACTGGAACATAGGAGGTTCCATGGGAAGGAAAGGGAGAATTTCTCTCCTTTGAGGATGACACAGCACTGGAACAAGCTTCCCAGAGAGTCTCCTCTGGAGAGATTTCAAACCCATCTGGATGTGTTCCTGTGCAACCTGCTTTGGGTGACCCTGCTATAGCAGGGGGGTTGGACTAGACAATCCTCAGAGTTCCCTTCCAACCCCTATAGTTCTGTGATTCTGTGACTTGACGTGAAAGCTGGGAAAATAATTCTGCACTAGTTTTTGTGGGCTGGTATTTGTGTTTGCAGGTCAAAGTCAGTGTGAAGCTGTAAATGTTCTTCTGTGTTCTGCTCTGGAAAGGAGGTAACAGTGCAAGAGAAGCAAAGCTCTAAAGTCTAAATTTAATTTGACACACCATGAAAATGAGACAATTGTGTGCTCGCTGGTTGAAGTCCAGAGATATCACGTCCCATTACTATCATTTGTCGAGTGGTTGCCAACATTTGCTCGTTTTCACAGCCCTATCAATGCTATAGAAGAGCAATTCTGGGACTCCTCACAGCCTGAGGAAGAGTGGAGCTTTGTTTTTTGGAAGCTAATCCCCTAAAACCACTTCCTCTTCCTATTGGAGTGAGGTTTTCTCAATGCCTTTTTGTGTCTTTTATTTTGTTTTATTTTGGTTTAATGGCCAATGCTCTTGGGGCTGTTTCCAGGTCTCCCTGAAAGGTCAGGTCTGCTTTTTTCTTTGCTTGCCATTCATATGGTGAGCAGCAAGTGCTCCTCCTGCCCTCTTCTCTCAGGCTTTGGGGCTGCTCTGTTTTCTGACCTCAATTCTCTTCTTTGATGTTGACAGAGGTTATTTTATTATTTCA
>VWZI01015226.1:258203-270612 GCA_013396835.1 Psilopogon haemacephalus
TATTTTTTTTGGCTATTTGTCACTACTTCACCCATATAATTTGGGTAAATCAAAAGTACTTCTGCAACTTCCAGCCTTTACTTTGAGCAGCGGTACAATGGAAGACACCTGATACCGAGAGGAATTTGTCCACCTGCAGCTCTGGCCAGCTTTCAGCTCTGCTTTAATGTTTCCTGCGTTGTTTTCTCTTGCAAGGTTTGTTCTGTGCTGCAGAAAACAAAAGCAGACACACTGTGTGATGTGTTTATGTAGCCATGGTTCCAGGCTTCAGGTGCATGGTGGGTAGCAGGGGTCCCCAGATCACAGAATCATAGAATGGTTTGGTTGTGAAGGGACCTTTAAAAGTTGTATAATCTAATCACCCCTTGCACTAAGCAGGGGCATCTTCAACTAGATCAAGTTGCTCAGAGCCCAGGCCAACCTGACCTTGAATGTTTCCAGGGATGAGGCATCCACCACCTCTCTGGGTAAGCTGTGCCAGTGTTTCACCACTCTCGGTGTAAAAAATGTTCTTCCTCTATCTAGTAGAAACTTGCCTTCTTTTAGTTTAAAACCTAAAATGGAGTTCTAGCTTATAGCTGTGCTGCTTTGAACTAATTGGAGGATTTGAATGAGAAATTAGACTATAGGGTGAGAAAGGAAAATATTCCACTGTCTCCTTCACTCATTTGTTTACTGAAATGGTATAAAGTTAGAATCAAAACAAAGAGGAGGCTCAGGGGTGACCTCATTGCTGTCTACAACTACCTAAAGGGAGGTTATAGTCAGGTGTGGGTTGGTCTCTTCTTCCAGACAAGCAGCAACAGAATGAGGGGACACAGTCTCAAGTTGTGGGCTGGATATTAAGAGGAAGTTCTTGACAGAGAGAGTGATTAGCATTGGAATGGATTGCCCAAGGAAGTGGTGGAATCACCATCCTTGGTGGTGTTCAAGAAAAGATTGGATGGAGCGCTTAGTGCCATGGCCCAGTTGGTTGGCTAGGGCTGGGTGATAGGTTGGACTGGATGATCTTGGAGGTCTCTTCCAACCTGGCTGATTCTATGAACAAATCCTATTGCATTATACCCACCCTTGCTTGGATGGTTGAGAGCTGGGTGTCCTTTGAATCCAGTCCCTGAATGTTTGTTGGGATCATGGCTAAGATATCTGAATATCCTGGCTCAGCAAAGCTGAGCTGAAGTTTGAGACCTGCATCTCCTCTGCAAAAGCATTTCTGGCAGAAGTCAGGGATGCAGAGGAGAAAACACACCAAATAATAATCATCATGACTTTAAAATGTATTTGAGCTGTTTCCAGGTAAACACATCCAGGAATACTGTGAGCAGGAGAGATTTGATAGTTAGAGGAGGAGGAGTAGAAGAAGCTGGGCCTGCTTCCGGTCCCTTAAGGTCAGCCAAGTGAAAATTCGTCCATTGTGAGTTTGTCACAGCCTGCTTGCTTAGGCAGCCACGACCTCTGCCACTTTTATCCTGTAAATACAAAGTGCCCTCTCCCTTGGTTCAGCAAGGAACAGAAAATAATTCATTGCAGTAAAGCATCTCAGTGGTCAAAGTCACCAGTTAGTTTTTGCCCAGGACTTCTGAAAAATCTGTTCATTTGATGGAATGCACACAGGAGGTGAAGATACTGTAGAGGGAAACTACTCTTTCAGTTGTTTTCTGTTCCTACTCATTTGTGCTGTACTTAAAAGACCCCTCAAGGGCCTTTTGCAGTAAATGCAGTGACTTCTGCCCCAATGTTCTGCTCTCTGCACCAGCAGCCTTTACCACCTTGCTAGCTGCAGTGACAAAATGTGTCTTTCTGGGTTTTTAGAGAAGTCACACCTCACGCATGGAGCTTCTAGGTCATGTGCCCACATTTAGAAAGGATGTGGTTTTCCTGCTCTGTAGGTTACAAGGCAGAGCTGCACCAAAATGGACTCAGAAAGCTAGCTGTGTAATGCCAGCTGTCACCAAAGCTTCACCATTGTATTCTCAGAAGGATGCAACCACCATTTTAGTCCAGTAGTTCCCTGTCTCTTTATTCAGTGCTAGATCTATAAGTACTGTGTTTCCTACTAATACAGTCCCCTCATGCTGAAAATGCAGACAGAAAGGATCAGAAAGTGCACTCACATAGATTCTGAGATCCTGGCCAATGAATGCAGCATATCAGATTTTTCGGTATATGAAATGAAATTAATATTGTATCTTGAGGACAGTGATGTGATGGAAAATAAATTTCGGTTTTATAAATGATCTGGGTGCTGCAGGTAATGATACTGAGGCAGACTGAAAAAAAAGCCCCAAAGAACCAACAAACCAACCAACCGAAAAAAACCACCCATGTTTTTCAACATGAAATTGTTTAAGTTTTGCTGGCAGAGATTTTAAAACACAGCCAGATGACCTTTAGTTCAATGTAATTATTTAGTTTCTGGGAAAAGAAAAAAACATGCTGGTATTTTGGGGTGTTTCTACGTGATTCCTCTCATTTCTTTTCTCTCATGCACAACAGAGAGGGGTGGAACCGTGGGGTTTCTGGTGCAGTACCCCATCTCCAGTTGTGAGAAGTGCACAGATGTTGTGTGACAGTGTTTTCTTTCCTTTGACTTCAGAGATTTTTAACATATTTTCCTGTATTTTTAAATGTCAGAGAGTAAAACCTCCATAATAGAGGTAAGCTCTTCATCTACTTCTCTCTCTTCCAGGGAATGTGTGGATGATGAGCATCTCCTGTTCCTCTCTTTTTATGAGTGTCCATCATAGAATCAGTCAGGGTTGGAAGGGACCACAAGGATCATCTAGTTCCAACCCCTGTGCCATGCCCAGGGACACCCTACCCTAGATCAGGCTGCCCACAGCCTCTGCCAGCCTGGCTGCAAACACCTCCAGGAATGTGGCCCCAAACACCTCCCTGGGCAACACATTCCAGGGTCTCACCCTGCAGACACCATTCATTAGAAGTCTAAAACCTTAATGTTCATTACTCACAGAATCACAGAATGGTGGGAGTTGGAAGAGACCTCTGGGGATCATCTAGTCCAACACCCCTGCTAGGGCAGGATGCCCCAGAGCAGGTTGCACAGAATCACGATGTTCAGGTGAGTTTGGAATCTTTCCACAGAAGGAGGCTCTACAACCTCTCTGGCACCCTCTCAGGAAAGAAGTTTTTTCTTATGTTCAGGTGGAACCTCCTGTGTTCTAGTTTATTGTTCTGTCCTGTTGCTGGTCACACCACTCCTGATCCAGGTCAGGATGCCATTGGCCTTCTTGACTACCTGAGAAGTGCAATGAGGTCATCCCTCTGTCTCCTCTTCTCCCGACTAAACAATCCCAGTTCCCTCAGCTGCCGTTTTGAAGACTTGCTCTCTAGACCCTTCACTTTCATTGCCCTCATGTGATTTCTTCTGTGTAAGGGAATGAGGATCAGGCTTCTCCATCAGTTTCTCTAGAATAAGCTCATTCTGTGGCTGCTGGTGTACATAACTGTGCTGATGTGGGACTGAGTTAGACTGCTCCACTGCTGTTCACTGCCTTGGATCCTTCCAGTGAGCAAGCTGTGCAATTCCCCAGGTTGGATGAGGGCTTGAGCTACCTGGGCTAGTGTGAGGTGTCCCTACCCATGGCAGGGGGGTTGGAACTAGATGATCTTCAAGGTCCCTTCCAACTCAAGCGAAGCTATGATTATGAAATCATATATTCTTTGTGGCAGCCAGCAGATAAAATAACAGCTCATCCTGCACTCTGGAATGCCGTTGTGGTGGCCTCTTCTACAAGTTCTGTCAGCTTAAGTAAAACAAATATCCTGGTCGTTGGCCTTAGGTTACAGAATAACAACCAGGCACTTGCTGTTGTTGTAGGGAACCGTAATTATTATCAATTACTAAGTATGCAAACGTATTTTGTGTGCTCAGTGGCTTTAGACCTATTTTCATTCCAGTCTAATTAGAAAGCTACATGGTAATCTCCAGCCTCAGGCTTTTCCTACCCATCCTTGAGTGACTGCTTAACTTAGCCTTTCAAAATAAACAAAAGAGCTGAGCTGCCACATCCACAGCAAAGCTCCAAAAGAAGGCCCCATACACAGTGACCCGGCAAGAGAGGACCTTTCTTTAGCGGTTCCCCTTTAGCTTGCTTTTGCAAAGCTGTCTGCTGACTGAGAGATTCAAGGGGAACATTTAACACTGATATTCAATTTCAGTATTTCTAGGCCGAGTTTATATTTTCTTTCGTACGTGATGGGAGAGGAAATAAATTTGAAGCAAAGCTTAGCTGGCTGTAAGCTAAAAAAAGGTAAAGTCTGGGAGTATGAAGTACCGAAGCAGGTGTCTGGATTGGGTTGTGGGCTCTCCTTCCAGAGTGTGTTAGATAAGCAGGTGTCTGGGTTAGCACAGGGACATCACAGCTTGCCTTTGCTGGGGAAAAATAAGGATACAGAGATATAGATATATAGATGTATTAGACAATCTGATGAGGTCTCTTACAGCCCTAGTTTTGAAAGATTAATTTCAGATTAGACAGGAGGCTGGTTTGTGTGAGTCACTGAACTCAATCCACTACTGCTGGAAATCAGGGTGTCCACTGTGCACCCTGAAAGGTAGGCTCTGACCTTCCAACAGAGAACTCTGACACTGTAGGAGGTGGACATGGAGGTGACAAGATGCTGGCAGTACCTCCCCAGGATGGAGGTTGTGAGTGATATTAGTCTCAGTGGTATCCTCCAGGCCTCCAAGTCTCATCTCCCAGCTAACCACAGGAAATGGGCTCAAGTGCCAAGGGAGGTGTAGGTTGGATGTGAGAAGAAATTTCTTTGCTGCAAAAGTGGTCAGACAGTAGGAGCAGGCTGCCCAGGGAGGTGGTGGAGTCACTGTCCTTGGAAATGTTCATGTGGTCCTTCAGGATATAGTTTAGTGGTCATGGTAGATGATTGGATTCAATAATCTTGAAGGTCTTTTCCAACATTAATGATTCTATGATTCTAAGACTGGCAAGGTATGACACAAAGAGTTTGAAGGAAGTCTTCCTACTCTTCCCTAGGAAAAATGTAGAACTGTTTGAAAGATGAGAGGTCCTAAGTTTTGGGTCTCCCTGCTAGGACTTGCTGGGTGTCTTGGGTGTAATTGAATCTTTGCCAGAAGGCAGCTTGATGCCCAGCTTCCATATTCAGGTGAGTATCCATCTTGCTGGGTTATGATCAGTCCTCTTGCTTTCTGCATTAGCTCTGTCCCAGTTTAGGTGAGGGAGCAGAGTAGAATAAGACCATCTAGTGAGACAAGGGGAGGACCACTCCAGAATAATATGAAATATAGTGATTGAGGCAGCCTAGGAGTTTGAGCACCTGTTTCACATCAGGCAAAGAAATGTTTGAGGACTCACTTCTGGTATCCCAGAAATGAGCTTTAGCTACTGGGCCTCTTAATAAAAGAGAAGTATGGTACTCATGTCCCCCTCTCAGACAAGGATTGTGCATGGTTGTAAGCCTAATGTAGGACCAATACTTAACAGGTATCCAGCTCAAAGTTAATTGGAACTGAATGAAAGAGAAAATGAGGCTCAGTGTCTGCAGGCTGAGGCCTGGGTTCTCTGGGTGCAAACCACAGGCTTTGTGCAGAACGTGGCGATTGAACATCTAAACCACCTACACAAATCTCATCCCACCAAAGCGTGGTGGTTGACTGCTTATAATTATGGATATGTTTATGTTTTAGAGGGAAATGCAAACAAACCTCTTTACCAAAAGCAAACAACTTACTGCTCCAACATTTCTTTCAGGAAGGAGGGACACTGTATGGCAGAGATGATCACATCGCTGGACGTGCAGCCAGGAGGTGCTTGGTACCACAGCAATGACCCTTCCATGAGAATTTAGAGAATTTAGATCAGAGGTTTCAAGCTTCAGCAAAGGCAAAGGTGGGCAAATATATCCTCATGTTTACTGTTGTTTGCGTGGCAGCACATGTACTCATCTCAAGTATTATGTTCAATTTTGGGCACTGCAATACATGAGGTGAAGGTGCTGGAGCAAGTACAGAGGAAGGCAAGGAAGCTGGGGAAGGGCCTGGAGAATAAATCTTATGAGAAGTGACTGAGGGAGCTGGGGATGCTTAGCTTGAAAAGAGAGGAGACTGAGGGGAGACCTCATTGCTGTCTACAGCTACCTGAAGGGACATTGTGGAGAGGCTACTGCTGGTCTCTTCTTACAGGTAATCAGAGACAGAGCAAGGGGGAATGGCCTGAAGCTGAGACTGAGTAGGTTTAGATTGGATATTAGGAAAAGGTTTTTCATGGAGAAAGTGGTCAGTCACTGGAATGAGCTGTGCAGGAAGGTGGTTAAGTCACCAACCCTGGATGTGTTTAAGGCTTGTTTGGATGTAGTGCTTAGGGATATGGTTTAAGGTGAATCTTGTATAGTAGGATTATAGGTTGGACTTGGTGATCCTGAGAGGCTTTTCCAGCCTGGATGTTTCTGTGATTCTGTTGCATGATGGTGATGGGAGAAGCGAGAACTGCTCATGTCCATTTCCAGGGTTAGGTAGCCTGGCTCTGGTGAACAAACAAACTCTGTTTCTCTATTATGCTAATATTTCTGCTCTGGGATATACAGTGGCTTTAGAACCTCTGGAAGAGCTGATTGTGCGAATCAATGGTATGTGCATTCCAAGGGCTCATAACTCAGACAGAAAGAAAAAAAAATCATCAAATTGCTCAAAGGAACTTGTTTAGAGTGGCAATTTCCTTGCCATATTTCAGCTCTCTGTCTCCAGCTATTCTGGCTGTCTAGAATAAATCACTGTCTGCTTTTTTTTCCCCTTTTCTTCTTCTTTTTCTTCCTGAACAATGGGGGAAGTGTGGTCAGTTTGCACTCTTTTTTTTGTTAATTCTCCTTTTCCATAAACCCAAACTAAACCTGTGACTCTTTCTGTTGGCAGCTCCACCCTAAGGCCTAACCGAGCTAAAACTGCCAACCTGCTTAGAGAAGGACTTTAGCCAGGAGAAGGCAGAATAACTTATCTGTTTTACCCACCACTGGAATACAACACAAGCTAAGAACAGGCCTCACATATTAAGGAACACCCCTAAAAATTAAGATCCATTCCCTCCTTTAAAAGCTGCATTGGAAGGATGCTGAGTCCAGACTCCTGCTAGGTGGCCTCATCCCAGACAGTGGTAAGTCCATATAAAATCACAACCAGTTGTGGGATGGTTTTGTTTTTTTTTTTTTTTTTCCTAAAGCCAAATATATTTCCCTTTGAAGCACTGCTGGTGAGGAGCATGTTTTATGACACATAGTGTTAACACCAGCTCAAAATTTTAACTCCTTTTTCATATTAAAATAAGAAATCATGTCCATGAGAGCATGAGACTGGCTTTTTAACTACAAGCTGAAACTCTTTTTTTTTTTTTCTTTTTTTTCTCTCCCCCTCAAATGAAATAAAGATACTGCTGGGGAGCAGGAGACCAAAAGGATGTTTCTAAGCTAAAAGGCAGGCAGAGTAAGCTTGGCTTGTCACCAAGTTGTACTGAATTTGACAAATGAAATTTCATTAGAAGTGCAGGGGCGGTTGTGAAACTGCCAGTAAATAACTGTCTCCCCAGAGCCTCACACTTTTTCCAGAGTCTATTTTCTCTTTGGACTCCATTCTGCCAGGGATAATATTTTAAAAGAAAAAAAGCAGAGCTAAGCGTCAGGGTTAGAAGTTAGTAGATAATAAAGGTCAAATGTATTTTTTTTCCCAAGAGCTACTGGAATTTATGCCATTATTTTGTCTTTTCTTCCTCTCTTGCTCTTTCTCTCATAGTTGTTACTGATAATGGGACCAAGCCAAGGCCATGAATCTGGACAGATTTGGGGATGGTTTCATTCAGTGATGGTTTCATTCAGAGCAAAATTGTGTAGATGACCATTTTCTCTCCAACGACCCAACACAAACCCCAAGCCTTGTGGCCTTCCCCCTGTGATCTGAAATGTTTGGAACTATTTCAGACCTGCATCTGAACTTCAGAGCTGGTGACCCTCTGTAGTCATCATCCTTCAGTAATTCAAGATGTAAATTAAATGCATATCATCATTCATCCCACCAAACCACATCTGTGCACGGAGCTACTTTTGCTCTCTCAGAGCATTACAAACCCATGAAGTATCTCTCCTGGCTGTTACTGAACAAAGGAAAGTTCTTTGTCTTGTTTCTTGCTGCTTCTGTAAGGAAGAGTTTCTACTCTTTCTGGCTTGGGGGTGTAAGACTCTTTCATTTCCAAGCCGGAGTCTCTGTCATGATAGTTTGTGTTTTCTTTGAGGATCAGTTGTTGAATTTGCTATGCTGTACCACTCCTTCTGCTGCTTTGCTGAAATATGGACTGAGGTGGCCCTGACAATGCAGTTTCTTCTGCTCTGAAGATAAGGCAGTAGGTCCAGTGTTGGACCCAAGTGTGGGACTGCAGCTTGTGATCACTTGTGATTGACCGAGACTGATTCGAGGGAGCACCCAAGCTCTTTTCAAAGGAGACTTCTTTCTCAGCAACACAATCCTTATTCCTCCTTACAAATGGCTCTCTGAAGGGCACTTACTGCTGAAAACATGTGGGTTTGCATCTGTCTGTGTTGTTAGGCATGGTTTTGATTGTGTGTAGAGATGCTAGGAAGAAAAAGGCTTTTCTCGGTAGCAGGTAAAACCAGGTTTATGAAACACCTCTTTCTGAAGTGCACAGCAGCCTCTCCAAATAGACAGGAGATGGAAAAGAAGGTCCCCTCAGGCTCAGTATCTAGTGTTCTTTATAAAGGCTTGATACTATGTCTTGTGGAATAAAATTCATACCTGTTGCTGCCAGGAGAGCAGAGCTCGGATTTCAGCTCTCTAATCTGGTTGCTAGTTCAGTTTGCTGGGAAACAAGTCCAGAGTATCACATGTTGATCAAATCAGCAGGACTCTACCTCTTTCCTTCATCAATCCATGTGGCTGATCTAAATGGAAGTCATTACACTGATAGTTTATGGGAAGAGGGTTTAGGCAACAAGAGACTGAGGAGAAGACTCTCTCCTATGAGGAGAGACTGAGGGAGTTTGGGCTGTTCAGTCTGGAGAAGACTCAGAGGAGACCTTATTGTGACCTTTAAGTATCTGAAAGGGGCCTTCAAGAAAGCTGGGGAGTGGCTTTTTAGGATGCCAGGTAGTGACAGGACTAGAGGGAATGGAACAAAGCTACAAATAGGTAGATTTAGACCAGATGTTAGGAAGAAGTTCTTCGCCATGAGGGTGGTGAGACCCTGGAACTGGTTGCCCGGGGAAGTGGTTAAAACCCCATCCCTGAAGGTGTTTAAGGCCAGGCTGGATGAGGCTCTAGGCAGCCTGATCTAGTGTGAGATGTCCCTGCCCATGGAAGGAGAGGTGGATCCTTGAGGTGTTGAGGGTTCCAGAGCTGGATTCTACAATCCAGGTGATACTACAATACTACAGTTTATGTCAGGTGTTTGCTAGATATGGCACTAGGGAAAGCATTTTGCAGCTGGACTCAGGAACTCTCTGAAAACGTTTTCCCTAAAATCTTTGTGATAGGGAAAAAGGAAAAGCTAAAGAAATAGCAAAGTCTGCTCTTGCTGCCTCTGAGCTTCATGAAGGTCTGTCTTTGTAGACAGCTGTGAGGAGTTGGAATGGCAAGGTTCATGGTAGCAGTTGTTCACATGGGCCATGGGGATTCTGGAAGGAGGATCTATCTTTGTTTCAGCCACGTTTATCCATCCCAGTGGTAATCTGGGTGCCATGAGGTGTCTGATGACTTTTTTGGTAGGTGTTGGGTAGAAGAGGCGTTGGAAGGTCTATGAATATCCAGGCTTGAGGCATGGACTGATGTGCAGTCAATGGAGTTTAGGAGCAGGCTGCTCCTTTAGAGAAGCTGCTGGGTCATTTGTACCTTAGGGAGGCAGTTAAGTCTTACAAAGGCAGTAGGTGGTTCAGATGGGCAGTTAGTTGTACCCAATATGGTGCTTGTTGTGTGCTCCAGCTGTTGGGCTGGCTAGGGAAGCTCAGCCAGATGGTGGAAGCACTCTGCAAATGAGGTCTGCCAGTAACTTCTTACAACAGATCTCTACGGACTGTACAGAATCATGGAATGGGTTGGAAGAGATTTTTAAAGGTCAGCTAGTTCAACCCCCCTGCAGTATAGTTAAATGCTGAGGATCAGCAGAGGATCAGGTCCTGCAGGCCCCTATCAGTGCTGTCATTTGCTGAAGCCTGTGTAGGTGGAGGGTATGCCACACTTTGCAGAATGGGAAACTGGGGCACCTTTTGAGCAGCAAAGGGGGAAAACCTGAGAATGGGGAAATGTGATGGAAAACAAACCTGAGAGTGTTCTCTCAGTGGTATTTTGCACTGTTTCCCACACCATTCTGGGAGCCAGTGAAGATTTCTGAAGATATTTGTTTGATAGTACACCCACTGCTTGTTTTAATTAGCCTGGTCTCATTTTTTAATGGGCCCCAGATGAAAATGTTGAGTGGGATCTTGCATGCATTTCAGTCTTAATGCAGAAAGATGAGCCTGACAGAAGCTGAGCTTGCATCACAGTTATTGCAGGCATACTTCCATGGGTCTGGTCTGGTGCACCATAAGGGGAGCAGCAACACCCAGCCAAATTAAACTTTGTGGGTTGGGGTTATCTTCTGAGTTTCACTTTAAACACACAAAGGCCATTTAGCTTCCTTTATTCTCATCTCTGTTCAAGGCTGCTGAGGTCCTCTGTTGAAAGCATGTAATGATTGCCTGTGGTGGAGAACTTTTTTTATGAAGAGATAGTTAAAGAGTGTCAGCAATTCTTGGCTGGTAGCAGACAAACCAAACCCCCCTCGTGCTTTCTCTCTCTCTCACGGAGCTTTTAAATCTTGCTAACATGCCTGGAGTTGAAAAAAGCCAACAATGAACTGTGTTAATAGCTTGAAAAGACAGAGGGTGGCCACACCTTGCACTGTCTACAGCCTAAAGGAACAGATTTGCCAACCTGTATCTGCTGTGAAATGCCAGGAAACGAATCATTGGTAATAAAACACAACAGCTGTTCTCCTTCTGCAATTGATTTGTGTTTAACTAATGATACTAAGTGGAAAATAGCCACAGACATCTCTTATTAGGCCCTTGAATGAACAATGGCTGTGGCTCAGGTGGTTTAATAAGAAGGAGGGAAAGAAGCAGAAGTTCTTTTTCCAGGTGGCAGCATTAGTTAGGGGGCAGGCAAGACCGGACCATGTTACTGCCATCTGTCCTTTGCTTATGTGATGAAAGGGAGCGTGGCTCTGTTTCTTGTGTGGCCTGGATGAGGATGGTGCTCTCCTAACAACGAGCCAAGTCCTGTGACCCACTGAAAAGCGTAAGTCCTTCTGCTAGTCACAAATGGGCTCAATCAAGAAAAACATCAGCCAGGGTCTGGGAGGGGTTCTGGGTCTCTGAGGGAGGATTACAGTGCTGGGTCTATTTCTAACCTCTGAAGTAGAGAGCCTGAGACAAGCTCTCTAATGTGGTTCCTATTTCCTTTTGACTAGGCTTGGGGTGCTGGTGGTGTTGGAGTCCCCTCAAGCAGGCTAGCTCCAGAGAGTCAAGGTGTTTTTTCAGGCTCAATAGCAAAGAGAGTTTCCTGTTGGCTTTGGAGTCAAGAGCAAAAGCTGAAGGTGATGATGTGACTTTGATTTGACTCACGAAAAGCTGTACATGTGCAACACTTCTCAACTTTTCTTGCCCTTAAGGTTACCTACTTTTCAAGTTATTTTTCTGTGCCATCTATCAGTTACAAACCCCAGCTCTCTTAAAATGGAAATTCTGTGCTGTGTATGCATATAGGGCTCGGCTCTTCTGCTGCAACAAGATGCCAAATGCACGCTGATGAGCATAAGGAAATGTCATGAATAAGAGAAGGGAGGAAAAAAGGATAAAATTAAATCGAGCTCTTTAAAAATTGTTCTGGGAAATGAGCAGACAATAAGAGCAAAGGCAAAGCAGTGGATCTCTGTACTTTAATGGCATTCTCGTGCTGCTGGTAAGAAATGCACTTATTCATGGGACTTAGGGAGATGCTGGATCCTCTTCCTCAAAGCTTTGAGGGATTTTCAGAGAGCCCCTTCATTGCCAGCCTGCTCTTCGCCAGCTTTAGCGAAACAACGAAACAAAAGAATTCCTGGAGGAAAGATATTTACGTTCCTTTAGGGCAACCCAAAGCCTTTCATTTGTTTTTGTTTTGAAAGGTAAATGTTTACCCCGAGTCTGAGCCGAGGTGAACCTGCCTGGGCCTGTGCCACGCCAGCGGCTGGCAGGGTGGCCTGACTCAGCGTGCTCAGCTGCTTCCTTTGGGCGTGTTATAGATTGCTTTTCCTCCGAAAATCCGCAGCCTTTCTACCTTGGATTAGGTCGGAGAGACTCTGAAAGAAAGGGGGTGGGGGTGGTGGTGGTG
>VWZI01015226.1:270640-349505 GCA_013396835.1 Psilopogon haemacephalus
GGGGGGGGTGTTCTTTGGCTCTTGGTTTTCCTCCAGCACCGATAGCTTCAGCCAGATTCAAATGGATAGGAGCAGAAGGGATTCCTTCCTGAATTCCCTCCGGTGTCTGAGCTGCTGCTGCTGCTGAAAATGTGAGTTCCAAGCACTAAATGTTAGCACTGGCCTGTTCCAGCCCTTTTTCTGTGTATCTGCATTTAGTTTGCCGTTCTGGGTCCCCCCCTTCTTCCAAGGGGTGGTTGTGCTACAGGAGTTTATGTAAAGCAGCCATCCCCAAAATGCTATATGCTGCTGCAAGATGGGTTTGCTTTGGCTGCTTATTGTGATCCATATACACCCTGTGGTATCTCTACACAACAGTGAAATATAATGGCCCTGCAGTACTGAAAGGGGCCTATAGGAAAGATGGGGACTGACTTTTTAGAAGGTATTGTTGCAATAGGATGAGAAGTGATGGTTTTAAAATAAAAGAGGGGAGATGTAGACTAGATAGAAGGAAGAAGTTTTTCATGCTGAGGGTGGTGAAACACTGGCCCAGGTTGGCCAGAGAGGTGGCAGATGCCCCTTCCCTCAAAACATTCAAGGCTGGATGGGGCTCTGAGTAACCTGATATAGTTGAAGATGTCCCTACTGACTGTACTTCATGCTCACAGAATTAGCCAGGTTAGAAAAGACCTCCAAGATCACCAAGTCCAACCTGTTACCCAACACCATTTAACTGACTAACCCATGGCACTAGGTACCACATCAATCTCTTTTTTAAACAGTTCCAGGGACAGGGACTCCACCACCTCCCTGGGCAGCCCACTCCAATGCCAATCACTCTTTCTGTGAAGAACTTCTTCCTAACATCTAGCCTAAACCTGCCCTGGTGCTGCTTGAGACTGTACCCTCTTGTTCTGTTGCTGGTTGCCTGGGAGACCGAGCCCCACCTGGCTACACCTGGTTCCTTCCCACCCAAACCATTCTGTAATTCTATGACTGGAGGCTGTCTTAAATTGGGCAAGGTAATATCAAACGATTGTACAAACCATTACCAGAGCTGGACTAGCCCAACCTTTAAATACCAGGTTACTCAGCAGCTGATGAGTATGTCCTCTAGGTCCCTAGGCTCTCCCTTCTGCACTCTGCCTTGTAAATTGGTGGTGCTTCTTCACTGGGTTAGCTATGCATTAACCCATAATCTAAACCTCAGCCAAATACCTGTATCTCTAATTCCTGTTGCTCTTTGGTAGGCCTGAAGTATGCTTTGCTTGCACTAGGTTGTGCTTGGTAATAGAGAATTAAGCTGGCTTTAAACCTGTACCTGGATGCAGTCTAGAAGTTACCAGGTTGGATGAAAGCATAAAGCAGAGCAGGCTTAGGCTTTTTTTTCTACACTTTGTTTTGTCTGCCAGCATCTACTGAGGACTAATCTATCACGTGAGAATTACCAAGGGATGGGCTTAATATCACAGAATTATTTTGGTTGGACTAGATCTTCAAGATCATCAAATCCAGCTGTTAACCCAGTACTGCCAAGTCCACCACTAAACTATGTTCCTCAGCACCACATCTACATCTCTTTTAAGTCTCTCCAGAGATGGTGACTCTATCATTTCCCTGGGTAGCCTGTTCCAGGGCTTGACAATGCTTTCAGTGAAGAATTTTTTCCTTACTTACAAGTTGTCCCTCAGGCCTTACTGCTGCATTGAAGAGCTGCAAATGTGGGTGATATTCCCAAGGCCAGGCTTCCTTGAAGGAATGCCAATGTGTGCTGATGGACTACTTCTGCAGCACATGGGAGACAGATAGAGACCTCTACCCACATTACGTGAAGATCAACATGGCCAAGTGCCAGGTCCACCACCTGGGTCACAACACCACCATGGTAAGATGGGGATGTGTGGTTGGGAAGATGAAGCTTAGAGAGGAGCCTGGGAGCATTGGTTGACAGTTGACTAAATATGAGTCAGCAGTGTGCCCAGGTGGCCAAGAAGCCAGTGGCATCCTGGCTTGCTGGTGGCCAGCAGGAACAGGGAGGTGATTATCCCCCTGTACTCAGCACTGGTAAGGTCACACCTCAAGTAATGTGTTCAGTTCTGGACCCCTCACTACAGGAAGGACACTGAGGTGCTGGAGTGTGTCCAGAGAAGGGCAAGGGCTGGAGCACATAATCTATGAGGAGCAGCTGAGGGAGCAGGGGAGTGTTCAATCTGGAGAAGAGGAGGTTGAGGGGAAACACCAGCACTCTCTACAACTACCGGAAGGGAGGTTGGAGCAAGGAGGGGGCAGCCTCTTCTCCTTGGTGTCAAGCAACAGGACTAGAGGAAATGGTTACAGGCTGTGCTAGGGAGGTTCAGGCTGCATGTTAGGAAGTTATCAAACATTGGAATGGTCTGCCCAGGGCAATGGTGGAGTCACTGTCCCTAGAGGTGTTTAAGCAGAGTGTAGACCTGGCACTCAGGGACATGGTTTATTATTAACCCTTCAGTGCTGGGTCAAGGGTTGGACTGGATGATCTTTGAGGTCTCTTCCAACCAGATGTGTTCTGTTGTTCTATGATTATTTTCTGCCTTAACTGAAGCTTTCACATTTAATATTTTTCTTCAAGATCCATTACGAGACAGTCTGGTTTTTCTTGCTGCTTCTCTGGACACTCACCCCAAATTCCCCCCATGGTAGTTTTTAATGACCTAAAGCTGTGTGTAATGAGGTGTGCTTCAGACGGCTGCTACTTCAGACCTTCATCTGCTTGTATGTCAGTTGAGAGGAAAAGAAGCCATCTTTTCCAAATGGAAGGAGAAGTTGCAGATGGAAAAGCATGGCCCCCATGAATGCAAGTATTATTGACAGAGTGAGATGTAATCCTCAAAATCCAGGCTGGGGGAGCTGCTGTTTAGCTGAGGCCACTTTTAAAACCTACAAGGCAACCTCCTTTCCTTGCACATTAAGGAATTTGGTATAAATATGTTTTACTGCACTTTTAAAGTACAAAACACAGTGGATGGTTGAAAAGTACTGTGCTCCCTTACTCGCTCTCACTCTCTTTATGTGGCCTTTTTCTGTCCCTCCCAGCCTTTTTTCATGGGTTTTGATACAGTTATTCATCTCAATTTCCTGTCCCCCTTGGCAAGAAGCCTCACCTCTTGTCAGTCTCTGGTCAGATAATACTGCCGAAGCCTGATTCTGAACACGTTGATGATGCAATTAGCTATTGTTTGGAAATGCTAATTAGACAGGATGTATACGTTCACTGGGAATCCAACGACCTTCTGCAGGAGGTCAGAGGTTGGGGATAATTTGCTGGATAAGTGTCACAGAGCAGCTCTGTTTATTGTAGTGCAAAGCACAGAAAGTCAGAATAGGTTGCAAGGGTCCCCTAAAGGTCATCGTGTCCAACTTCCCTGCAAACAGCAGGTACATCTTCAACTAGATCAGATTGTTCAGAGCCACATCAAACTTGACCTGGAATGTTTTCAAGGATGGGGCATCTACCACCTCTCTGGGCAACCTGTGCCAGTGTCTCACCACCTTTATTATAAAAATATTATCCCTTCAATCTAGTCTAAATCTCCCTTCCTTGAGTTTAAAACCATCACCCCTTGTCCTGTCACAACAGGCCCTGCTAAAATAACTATCCCCATCTTTCTTCTGGGCCCCCTTTAAGTACTGAAAGCCTGCAATAAAGTCTCCCTGGAGTCTTCTCCAAGATGAACAGCCCCAACTCACAGCCTGTCTTCACAGTAGAAGCGTTCCATCCCTCTGACCTTTTCTGTGGTCTCCTCTCTACCCTTATCAACAGGTCCATGTTCTGGTCCTGCTCATGCCAGAGCTGAACATAACATTGCAAGTGAGCTCTCATTGGAGTGGAGTAAAAGGACAGAACTGTGTTCAGCTTTGGACACCTCATTACCAGAGGGATGTTGAGGTGCTGGAGCCAGTGCAGAGGAGGGCAAAAAAAAGCTGGGGATGGAGAATAAATCTTATGAGGAGACTGAAGGAGATGGGGTGGTTAATTTGAAAGAGAGGAGGCTGAGAGGAAACCTCATAGCTGCCTGCAGCTACCTGAAAGGAGGTTGTGAAGAGGTTGGTGCTGGTCCCTTCTCACAGGTAATTAGTAATAGAACAAGAGTGAATGGCCTCAAGCTGTGACTGGGTAGGCTCAAACTCGAAGCAGAAACTTTCTCTTCTTTCCTATTACTAGGGCAGGTAGATGGATGCTTGTGGCAGACTTTTTGCTTTCTTCCAGCCAAGGCTGTCACTTGCAGGCTCCTCTTATTTCTCTCCAAGAAAGTGTGAGCTGAAGTCAAATAAGAAATAAATAAATACTTGTGGAGCATGCCAGGAAAGAGCCAGCAGAATTCATAGAATCCTAGAATGGTTTGAGTTGGAAGGGACCTCCAAAGGTCATCCAGTCCACCCCCACAGCTAAAACCTTGCTCAATGGAGGAAGTCACTTGTAACCTTTCAGGCTCTTCTTACAAACTCTGGGACTTGTCGAGGCTCTCTTCTGCCCACACAGTTTCTTTAGTGTGACTGAGCTTGGTAAAAACCTCCTTAATCCAACACAGAAAGGATTTATGCTGTTGCATCCAGCACAGTCCCAATTGCACTTGATTGAAATCAGAAAGTTAAATCTCAGTCTAGACAGAGTGCTCTCTAGCTCCTGTGATTCTTGCACCCTGTGAGATGCATCAGCTCTGAGTATGTTTCTCATTTTCCAGACAAGCCCAGGGAATCTGCAAACCCCACTCCCATCCCCCCCTAAAATTCCTGTCTGTGCTAAATTGCCTTTTTTGTCTTGATTTATACCTCAATAAAACACATCACGAGAAGGAGAAAAATGTTTAATTGTGTAACTGACATGACTTAGGCAGGGCACATTTGTGGTGGTTATTTATATACCCCTTTAAAAAGGGCTACACATAAAGATCCACGGCTTTCATTTGTAGCAGGGACAACAAAAGGTGAGGAAAATAAATGTGGTGGAGGGCAAAGAGTAAACCTTAAGCTAGTGTGATTGCTGGGAAAGGACCTCTGTTAAAAGAGCTGTTGAAAAAGATGAAGCATTGGAGGTTGGCCTTGGGATCTTCAGGGATTCCAGGAAAAACTAGAAGACTTCCCCTGTCCCCTACCTAACCAAGCCAGAAAACAACCTTGCAATGGTGCTGTTGGATGCTGAAAACTTACAAGCAGAGTAGAGTAGAGCAGAGTAAGCCAGGTTGGAAGAGACCTCCAAGATCATCTAGTCCAACCTATAACCCAGCCCTATTCAATGGCACTAAGTGCTCCATCCAGGCTTTTCTTGAACATCTCCAGTGATGGTGACTCCACCACCTCCCTGGGCAGCCCGTTCCAATGCCAATCACTCTCTCTGGCAAGAACGTCTCCTAACATGCAGCTTATACCTCCCCTGGCAGAACTTGAGACTGTGCCCCCTTGTTCTGTTGCTGCTTGCCTGGGAGAAGAGCCCAACCCCCAATCTCCTTTTATGTTGCTTATGAAGCCATTGATTCTGAGGTCGTGTTTGATCTCATTCACCCAGGCCTCTTTCAAAATTGTACTGGGGTTTTCTTTGAGTTTGGTTTTTTTTTTCCTTCCCAAGAGTGAATGTGGTGCCAGAGACCAAAGGACAGGTTTGCAAGCCTGTCTTCATCCTTCTGCTGCAGAGTTTCTACTGGCAACCTTGTTCTACTGATGGCAGGCATGCTGGCAGCACCTTAAACAAGTGTTCAAAAGGCACACACAAGATAAGAAGACTCCAGGATAATTAGAAGTGGGCTCATTACTGGGAGGCCCACATGATTTACTTAATTGCACCATAAATGTGCTTCCTTATCTTTTCTAGTGCCTGCGTGAAGATGTCGTAGCTTCCAAGGCTGTTTTTGGGGGGTTGAAAGCTCGTTGTTTGGCTCCAATTTGGTCTCAGTACTGATAACGTGTTTGTTATGGCATGAAGTTAGTGCTGACACGTGCTTTATTCTTCATGATGTGGCTCTTGCCTTAAGGGCCATCCATACTTCAAATGCAGGAGAGTAGGTGTGTGGTAGTGCACAGACATGCCTATGTATTTGCATACGAGGCTGATAGAGAGAAGACCCAATCTGGCTGAAGGTGGCTCTGCTTGCTGTGAGGGAGTTGAACTAGATGAATTTTAAAGGTCCCTTCCAACCCAGACATTTCTACAAATCTATCCTTTATAAATATGTTGCCTCCTTGTCTTTCACTGTCTCAGCTCTCAGCCTCCTTGCATTGCCTATAGTGCTGCTATCTGCATGGGAGCTCAGCTGCTGGCAAGCAGAGTGTTTCAACTTGGGAACTTATGAAGGCTTCAGAGCAGTGGGTACAAGGCTTCCCAAAGCATCTTAGTCTATCTGTGGAAGTTGCTTAATTCTTCCTCTTGACATCTGAAATGTGATGAGCACACTCTTCAGAAGTTCTGCTCTAATGGAGAGATCTTGGAATGGCTTAGGTTAGAAGGGACTTTAGAGCTCATCTAATAGAGAGCAGCACATCTTTGTACCTAGATAGGCTGTACCAATCTCCTGTGACATCACTCACTAGATACAGACCTTCCCCTGCTTCACTGGAGAAAATCCTCCTGGCAGTGTGTTTAGTAAAGATGCTAAGAAGCATCAGCTTTCTGCAACAGCATCCTGCCTTTCATAGAATCACAGAATGGTCCAGGCTGGAAGGGACCTCCAAAGGTCATCTAGTCCAACCCCCACTGCAGTCAGCAGGGACATTCTTAACTAGACCAGGTTGCCCAGAGTTTTGTCGACCCTTACCTTGAATATCTCCATGGATGGGGCTAGAAACGGTGTGGCCAGCAGGATTAAATAATAATTGTTCCCCTGTACTTGGTTCTGGAGAGGCTGCTCCTTGACTACTGTGTTCAGTTTTGGACCCCTCACTACAAGGACATTGAGGTTCTGGAACATATGTAAAGAAGGGCAGCAGAACTAGAGCACAAGTCTGAGTGTTCCCTGGTGGGGAACGCTGCTTGTTGCCAGGGACCAGAGGAGTGGATGGATGTGGTGCCACCTCTCCTCTTCTTTGTGCTGCATGGTCGTAGGGCACTGCTGCTAACTCACTCATAGATGACCTGACACTGGGTCAGGGTTTCATATGTAGCAGAGCAGCTCCCTCACTTCCATCTATTGAGAATCAGCCCTCAAATTCTTCCCCCGTGGTTCTGAGGGGCATGGTTTAGCAGTGGACTTGGCAGTGCTGGGCTAGTGGTTTTGACTTGATCTTAAGGGTCTCTTCTAGCTAAAATGATATAATGATTCCACTCCCAAGACTTGCAGAGTTATCCCTACCCAGGATAGGTTTGACACTAAGACTGCTTGTGACCAAGCCTAACAAGGAGCACTCTGCCTGACTTCTGAACAGCATGGGTGTTCACCCTCTGAGACAGAGAGAGTATTTTCCTGCTGTCCTGAAAAGAAAGGCAGTTGCACTTCTATTAAAATAAGCTTTTGACTTCGTAGAAAGTGAAACTTACCATTATCCAGGGGTATTGGCTTCCACCTGGGAGGAACAAAGGAGCTTCGTGCTTCGGTGGTGGTTACCTCCAGAGGAACTCCAGCATTATTACACTGACTGCTCTGTTGCTTTTGCCATCTGTAGGACTTCACACTTGCAGGATTTCCTTGTTCCAGCTATTCCTTCACAGACCCAGGCAATTTTTCTCCTCTTCTCTGCAAGAAAAGGTCAATGAAAGAGAGACAAAGGAGGAAAATGTTTTTCCATTTACATGCCCTTCTGCCAGTCCAAACAGCTCTGCACATCACAGGGTTTCCCTGTAAGCCTTTCCTGATGATGCACAAGATTGACCTCAGGGAAAGAGTCTGATTCTGTTTAAAACATGATTAAATAACTTCACCACTGTCAGTGATATGTGCTTTTAATCAGCAGCATGACCCTTTTTTTTTTTTTTTTTTTCTATATCCCTGTTAAGGGCTGAGGAATTTTGGCAGGTATCACAAACTGCTGCATGCTGCATGGGCCTGACTTTGCTGCTCCAAGTGCATTTATCAGAGAGGCTGATGTCCAGAGCTGTTGAATAGCTCTGGAATGTGAATTCCAGCAGTTCTTCCATCTGTCCATCTGCAGCCTTATGGTGGAGTTCTGTGCTGGAGAAGCAAAAGGTCATACAGGCCTCATCTGGCCTGACTCTCGTGGATGATCTTTGAGGTCCCTTCCGACCTAAACCATTCTATGAGAGACCTGAACTGCACATAGCAAACCCAATCAAATAAACAAAAAAACCTAGCCTTTGGGAGTTGTCATAAAGTAGCTGAGCGAGTTTGTGAGAAAATGGTGAGTTAACAGAAGACATAGAGCTTTTTGTGCTGTGCATGGAGGATGTGAAGTTTCAGATGGGCTCAGAGAGTGGCTGCAGTAAGCCATCGTGTAATCTTCCTAGCACGCAATCAGCAGGATGAGGCAGGGGTTGAGCTGAGTCACTTGGCTTTGGGCTCTTTTCTGTTTGCCAGGAGAGTCAGCTTGAAGGAAACCTTGGAAATGGAGCATCCTTAGTGATTTTTTTTTTTAAGAGCTCAGTAGCTTTACTGTTGGTACTTCCAAATCCAGAAAAAAATGGCTGTCAGAAATGGATCTGCTTCTCTTGACTTGTCAGGGAGGTCTCTGAGGCATGATAGTGACTCCAGAACTCTAAGATGGAATCCAGGAGAGATGATGTTCCATCCCTCTGCCAACCAATTCTTATAGACATCAGTAAGGCCTGGTCCAGAATTTGCAGGGAACAGAACTGCACAAGGAGAAGCAGAAATGACTGCTGCCTTAAAATATGCTCAGCTCATGGCATTACAGAATATGTTTATACCAAAGGCACTGAGTAAGCTGTAAGGTCCTTCAGCTGACAGTGAGACTTCTGCTAAAGGCTGCACAGCAGTCTCCTTTCTCTGCTCCCAGCAAATGAGGAAAACTGATGTTCTGGCCAGGACTTTTCCTGTCTGTCTGGGTCTTAAGCACAGAAGCAGCACTTCCCAGGGAAGAAAAAGAAATTACATTTCTGTGTGCAAATAGCAGCCAGCTGCTGGTTGTGGTTTTTTTGTCCCACATGCCCCTCGACTTCTAAAATGTGCTGGACAAGTTAAACCTAATTTTTCAGCACTCATCCAACTAGCAGAGGGTTTAAAGGACAGAATCAACAACTTCCCCATATGTCAAATACAGCAAGGGTCCTGAGGGATAAAAAGGGGCAGAGGTGACTCGTTACACCAAGCCAAATCTATTACTTCAATACACATCCAGAACTGTCATCAGACAAGGAGCTTGGTCATGTAGGAGACAACTTCAGGGCAACTCTTCATGGAAGAGTGTGCTGCTTTGCCACAGAACTGATGCTGTTGGCCTTGCTTAATTCATCTTTCTGAACTGTGCTTTTTAGAAGCTTTAATGATCACTTTTCACAGGATCACAGTATGGTGGGGCTTAGAAAGGGACCTCTGGAGATTTCTCTGTTCCAACCTGTCCTGCTACAGCATGGTCACCCACAGCAGGCTGCCCAGGATCACATCCCGGTGGGTTTGAAACCTCTCTAGAGGAGACTTCACCACCCCTCTGGGCAGCTTGTTCCAGTGCTCTGTCACTGAGGGGGAAAGCAGGACTGCCTGTTGCTACTGGGGTCAAATAAGAGTCTGTTGGCAGGTTCTCATCTGTTGGTGTGGGGCTGTTTTCCACTGCCCAAGAGTGAGGCACTGAATATATCTCTGAGGAGCATACAGCATTCATCCCTCTTGCTCACTTAAGCAGCCTCCTTTGAGATTCTCTTTTTTTGCTTTCATATGAGGCAGAGTTGACCTCATGTTACCCACCATGTGTGGTGGGTTAGAAACTCACATACACACTATAGGAATTTGCCAGGGGTCTTGGAAGCAAGATGAAGCTATACTTACAGCACAGCAAGATGTACAAGCATATATACACAATGTATTTACAAGTGTTTACAATTAAATACAAATTAGAAACACTACAGAAATCCAAACTCCTTCCTGGACAAAGGAAACTGCCCAAAAGGGGCTCAAAGCTATCCTCTCTTTCTTCCTCTACTTTCCTGGACAGACAAGCAAAACAACCACCAAAGCTTAGGTTGTTATATGTTAGAAAAGATTAGTGGAGAGATGGTAGAGCAGGGTGAGGAAGAGGCAAATAGACTTAACCATGTCAGTAAAGACCTTTGAGATAATCAAGTCCAACTTATCACCCAACACCTTCTAATTAACAAAGCCATGGCACTAAGTGCTTCATCCAGGCTCATCTTAAACACCCCCAGGGACAGTGACTCCACCACCTCCCCAGGCAGCCCATTCCAATGCCAATCACTCTTTCTGTGAAGAACTTCTTCCTAACATCCAGCCTAAACCTGCCCTGGCACAGGAGATTTCACTAAAACATAAGGAAAGCCTTTTTTTTTTTTTTTTTTTTTCTTTTCCCTGTGAGGGTGCCAGAGCACTGGATCAGGCTCCAGCATCCCAGAGCAGAGTGGAACTAATTGTTGGCATTTTGGCTTTTCATCCCTCTCACCAAACCAATGAATGATAGAGACTTCATCGTCATTTTCTTTTCACAGCCAACGATCTAATTTCTCTCACTGGAATATTTTAATTAGCCTCAAGCCAGCACAATCTGGTGAAGCAAAGGCTTGCAGAGTGCTCAAGCTTTCAGCCAGCACTTGACTTCATAGCTGAAGCAACCAACTCTAGCACTCCAGCAGTCAAAGAAGGTTTCTCAAGCCAGTGCCTTACCTTTTAGTCGCTGCGTTCATTCTTGGCATGCAGTCTGGGGCATACAAAAAAACCCATTTGTTTTGCCACATGGTACCAAGAGCAAAATTCCACTGCTGTGATCTTGTGTGGTTTACCAGGGTAAAGCACAG
This sequence comes from Psilopogon haemacephalus, assembly GCA_013396835.1. Taxonomy (NCBI): domain Eukaryota; kingdom Metazoa; phylum Chordata; class Aves; order Piciformes; family Megalaimidae; genus Psilopogon; species Psilopogon haemacephalus. The sequence continues at coordinate 281,526 of VWZI01015226.1, forward strand.
TACTTAAAATAGAAAAAAAAAAGGTGGAAATACAGATCTAATTAAAATCCTTTCAAATACACAAACATTAAAGAAATTCTTGTCGGCTATGTTGAAGGGAGAAAGGCACACACCAAATCTCTAAGCTGCTCTCCTCTCTAAAGAAGGACAACATTGTACCAGAGGACTAACTGCTGCAGAGTTTTACTTTGTGCCCTTTCATAGATGTGAGGAAAGAAAATAAGGTGCAACCCACACACCTTCCACATCTGCCAGAAGGCTTTTTATTTTTTCTTCTCCCCTCTTGCTCCGTAATGAACAAACACTCTGTGCCTTTGCTTCACAAACAGGTTATTTATCTCCTGACACTGAATTCCCCTTTTATTTGCTATGTTGTTTTATCACTCTATTACTGGAGCATTTCTCAGACAAGAGGCTGAGAGGTCTAGGGCTGTTTAGCCTGGAGAAGAGAGGACTGAGAGGGCATCTCCTCAGTGCTTATCAATACTCAAAGGGTGGGTGTGAAGAGTATGAGGCCAGGCTCTTTTCAGTGGTGTCCAGTGACAGGACAAGGGGCAGTGGGCACAAAGAGGAATACAGGAGATGTAAAACTACTTTCCTGTGAGGGTTACAGAGCACTGAAACAGCTGCCCAGAGGGGTTGTGGAATCTCCTTTGGAGAGATTCAAACCCTGCCTGGATGCAATCCTGGGCAACCTGCTCTGGGTGACCCTACTTTAGTAGGAGGGGTTAGATTAGATGATCTTCAGAGGTCCCTTCCAACTCCTACTATTGTGTGATTTTATGGAAGTTACTCTTTCAGGTATCCCTGGCAGAGAGTTTGGCTGTCAAGTAGCTGCTGCTCTTGTAGATGTCCAAAGAGTGTTTATCATGAGAAATTATATTTGGAAGGAGCAGAGAGAAGCAAAGAAAGTTCGTTTCAATCTGTGACTAGGTAGGTTTAGACTGGCAGAGGGGAGATTAAACTGGATGTTAGGAGGAAGTTCTTTCCAGTGAGGGCGGTGAGACACTGGCACAGGTTGCCCAGGGAGGCTGTGGCTGCTCCGTCCCTGGAGATGTTCAAGGCCAGGTTGGATGAGGCCTTGAGCAACCTGTTCTAGTGGGAGGTGTCTCTGCCTGAGGCACATGGGGGTTGGAACTGGATGATCTTTGATGTCTCTTCCAATGTAAACCATTCTATGATTCTAGATACTAGGAAAAATATTTTCACAGGAAGGGACCTTCTAGACAAGACACTAGGGCACAACCCCCTGACTGGTGCTTAAAGTATGGGCACTGAGTGAGACATGAGATTTATGGAAAAACAGTATGTGACAAAATGTGTCTGAGTATGAAAGCCAAGAAATGCAGCTATAGAGGCTCTTTGTGTATAGAATCATAGAATGGTTTAGGTTGGAAGTGACTTCAAAGCTCATCAAGTTCCAGCAGAGTGCTTGACAACTGACACTTAGCTATGCACATTAATCACACACCTTAGGTAACTTCTGCCTCTCACATAAACGTGTTTGTCACCCTCTCTGTAAGAAAGTTTCTCCTCATGTTGAGGTGAAACCTTCTATGTTCTAGTTTGTAGTCATTGCCCCTTGGCTTATTGCTGCTGACCAGCAAACAGAGGTTGGCCCCATCCACTTGATGCCCACTCCTCAGGTATTTGTGCATGCTGGAGGTTATCTGGGGTATGCTTTTCTCTCACTGCCTCCCTAGATCTGCTTCAGAAATATCAGTTCATGCTTATTTTCCCCTAGCTTACTTGTAGCACTACAAAATACTCTGGATTTGGGGGTTTTCCAGTGGGTGATTGTTCTCAGCATTGGAATAAATACGAGCACAGCACTTTGAAGCCATTCACATTTCTGTTTGTGTTTCTGTGGGTGTTTTCGTGCCCCAGTCGCAGTGAGTTACATCCCTACATAAACATTTCACTTGCATACCACTTAGACACTCATCCAAGCCCAAATGTGTCTCCTGGGTTTGCTGGCAGAAAGGAGGGCATGTCACTTGGCAGCAAATGCTTCTCGAAGTGCAGCAAGCCTCTGACATATATATGTAAATCTTTGTATTTACATATATAAGAGAGAGTTTGGGGGTTGTATTTTTCTCTTTTTCTTTTTTTCCCCTAACCGTAGTTCTGGAAATCATTTTCCTCAAACTCCAAGATTAATGAAAACCACTTGTTTGTAGCGAAGTCTGTTGTGTTGCACGGGAGGCTCGACTGGAATTTGCTGGCCCGGTGATCAGATGAGCTCATGGCAAAGACAGGGAGGTGAGCCTGGGGCAGCAAGGTGGTCCAGCATTTGCCCACCAGCAGGGAAATTGGGTTGCCCTGCACCCTGAGGAACCCTAGGGTGCTAGGTGGCTGAGTAGCCTGGGCAGGTAACACCAGATTGCATCAGTACAAGTGAGAGGGTGACCAACTGGAAAGCAGTTCTGTGGAGAAGGACCTGAGAGTTCTGCTGGACAACAAATTCACCAAGATCCTGGGCAAGCTGCTGTGGTTGACCCTGTTTTAGGAGGGGAATGTTGAACTAGATGATTTCAAGAGGTCTCTTCTGACCTCCACCATTCATGTTTATAAATATGTAAAGGGTGAGTGCCAGGAGGCTGGAGCCAGGCTCTGCTGGGTGATGCCCAATGACAGGACAAGGAGTAATGGATGGAAGCTGAGGCATAGGAAGTTTCATGTAAACATGAGGGGGAACTTTTTCACAGTGAGGGTGACAGAACACTGGCGCAGGCTGCCCAGGGGGTTTATGGAGTCTACCCTCTCTGGAGATACTTAAAATCTGCCTGGATGTGTTCCTGTGTGATCTGATATAGGTGATCCTGCTCTGACAGGGGCGTTGGGCTGGATGATCTTTGGAGGTCCCTTCCAGCCCCTGTCATTCTGTGATACTTTGTCTGAAGCTAACCCTTCTCATGAGATTTAGCAGTTGTAAGAATTAGCTGTAAAATTCCCAATTTAAAATATTTTTTTTTGTTTAAATGTTCTGTGTTGGTATCTTTTGGGTAGAAAACTCTTGCTCCAAATTGCCATCATTTTAATACTTCACTTAGTTATAAGAACCCTGAAACACGATGAAAAACAAAGCTTAAAAACCCCACACTGGGTAAAGAAGGGATAAGTGCAGAGGTATCCTCGTGAATACTGTTTGAGGAAGGAAGGAAATCTGACCCAGTTGGTCTCTTAGTGGAATTACTCAAACCAGAGAGGCCTTTCCTACGTGACATTGTGGGTACCTGCTTTCCCTCTGATGCTTTCCAGACAGCACCCATAAAGAAAAGGGGATGATGCCTCTGAAGAGAGAGGTGAGGAGGAGCTTGGGCTGTGCAGTGGAATTTGAATGCATGAACATGTACCCAGAGGCTGGACAAAATTAAGAGTGAGTTTTGTTGAGCTCTGCCACAGTTCTAACTGCACTGCTCCCATCTAGTAACTCTTTCTCCCTCTAGCCTTTGAAATCGTCACTCTCCAAGAAAGGAGGTGAGACTTCCCTGGGGGTCTGGCAGTGTTGGCTGTGCCCATACCCTCTTGTGCCATGCTGAGGGATGAGGTGAAATAACCACAGGGATTTCCCACACACACCACGGAAGATACATATTGGTTAGGTGAAACATCTTCGAGGTTTCCTGTGATGGTCACAAATAGGCTTAGTGCTGGTGGTGTCCCACTCCTAAAGGTTTTCCATCATTCCAGGATCACCAAGTGGGACTGCAATCATTCACCTTCCCTGCCTGCTGCTTGCCCACAGCCCCCAGTAATGCTGCATGGTCTGTAGGGCTGCTGGCACCACTGGGCTTGTGAGTAATCCAGATGGGATCCTGGCAGTGATGCTGTGCTTGCTGACAGGGAGGGAAGTTGGTAGAGAGGGATCTATTCCTTTGCTTTCCAATCTCCTGTGGGACTTTATTTCAAGTCCTCCTCTCTGTCCCTTTGCTTTGGTGCTTTATTCCCATTTTCCTCTTTCACAGTTTAATTCTTGCTGTTTTTATCTTGTCTACTTTCTGCTGCTTTTGTGTTTTGAGAGCTAACTATGAGAACAGTCACAGCCTTGGACTTGCTGTATGCAGAGCCTGAGCAAATCCAAGTAGTGGTCTCTTCCATTCTTTCTTTGTTCCAGAATTAAGTTTCTGAATTTCCACCTTACAGTTTTGGGGGAGTGTCTCAGAGATGGGGGCTTGGCAGCAGAGCAGAGGCCTTGCTCTAACAGACACCATGGAGTGAGTTGAAAGCTTTACATAATAATGTTGTGTCCAGCTTCCCCTGACACTTCAGATGAGTGGTCCTCACCCTTTCCTGAGTTCAAAAAGGCCCATTCCAGCAGGTCAGTGTGCCTCCTGCTTCTTGATAAACACTTCATGCCAAACAACTTATCTCCACGCAAGTTTTCCCTGCCCCTGGGTTGCTCTCCTGTTGTGATGGCTGTTACTGCCCTTCCTGCTGGGAGGGTGTGTGTACAAGGGGGAAATGCCAGGGCAGGTTTGTAGGAGAGGAAGCAGATCTCTGACAAAAAGGAAGAAGGTGGAGAGCAAGACTTGGAGGAAGGCCCTCTCCCAAAATCCCTTAAATCTTCTTGTGTCACGCCCTTGCTGCCTCCTGTTTAACTAATGGAATCATAGAATGGTTTGGAGGTCTTTGAAGGTCCCTTAGTCCAATTTCCTTGCAGTCAGCAGGGTCATCTGCAACTAGATCAGGTTGCTCAGAGCCCTAAACAATCTGACCTGGAATGTTTCCAGAGATGGGGCATTTACCACCTCTGGTAAATATGAACCCTGAAATGAGATGAAAACCAAAGCTTAAAAACCCCACACTGGGTAAAGAAGGGATAAGTGCAGAGGTATCCTCGTGAATACTGTTTGAGGAAGGAAGGAAATCTGACCCAGTTGGTCTCTTAGTGGAATTACTCAAACCAGAGAGGCCTGGGCAACCTGTGCCAGTGTCTCACCACTCTCACTGTAAAATATTTTCTTTTTACCTTGTCTAAATCTCTCCTGTTTTGGTTTAAAACTGTCACCATTTGTCCTGTCACAGCAGGTCATACTAGAAAAAAAACCTGTTTCCATTTTTATTATAGGCCCTCTTAAGTACTGGAAAGCTGTAATAAAGTCTCCCTGGAGCCTTCTCAACCCCAGCCAAGTGGGGATTGGTCTCTTTTCCCAGGCAACCAGCAACAGAATGAGGGGACACAGTCTCAAGTTGTGCCAGGGGAGGTATAGGCTGGACTTTAGGAAGAAGTTCTTCACAGAGAGAGTGATTGGCATTGGAATGGGCTGCCCAGGGAGGTGGTGGAGTCCCCAGCCCTGGAGGTATTAAAGAAAAGACTGAATGGGGCACTTAGTGCTGTTGATTAGATAGTGCTGGGTGATAGATTGGATTGGATGATCTTGGAGGTCTCTTCCAACCTGGTTGATTCTATGACTCTATATTTGTTCCACTTTCAAAGCTGAGCATCAGGAAGCTGTTCCTTAAACAGTGGATTTCTGTTCTCCAAGCCCAGATGTGGGTCCTGCCAGTGCTTCTGCTTCCTTGTGCTTCCCACACAAATGTCTGTGCAGTTTTCTGGCCTTCTACCTTCACCCTTGAAAGCTGGTGTGAGGGGTAGCAGCTGTGGTACAGGTGGTGAGGACATTGTAGAAATAGTTTTCCACCTTAATCAGCAAAGCTCACCACTCCAGCGATCCTGTTTCTGGCCAGGAGTGATAAATCGGCCACGATTTGGGAGCAGTTGAAATGTTAGACACAATGCATTAGTCAAAGCCACTTCAGAGTATCAGTTACCCTCCCCGTGGCATGTAGCTAATAATTCAGCTCTTAAAACCTTCCACCTGGATTTGGAAGGTCACCTGAGCTCCTGTTGCAGGCCTTTAGTGGGGAGTGGGTGAGAGGCAGCACTGCCAACTGGGATGGGACTTGACAAGCATCATGTTCCCACTTACGTAACTAGAAACAACAGCAGCTGACTCCAGCCTGGAATCTGCTATACTGGTCTCTACTAATCCATTTTACTGGGACCAGGCTGGGGTGTTCCTGTTGCTCTCATATTACACAGGCAACCAATCTCACGTTGTCACAGCTTTATCCCTTCTTTAAACAGTCTGAGCTGGCCAGAGCCAGGGTAATGACAACACACAGAGAAGCACCAAGCATAAGCAGTCTTCTCATGAAGGTTAGACATCTAGACAAGTTTCACGAGGAGCAGCTGAGGGAACTGGGGTTGTTTAGCCTGAAGAAAATGAGGATCAGAGGAGATTACCCAAAAGGAGGTCAGAAGGGATTTTCTCAGTCTCAACAGCTACCCAAAAGGAGGTTGGAGCAATGTGGAGGGTCAGTTTCTTCTCCCAAGTAACTAGTGACAGGATAAGAGGAAATGAGCTCAAGTTGCACCAGGGGAGCTTTAGGGTGGATATTAGGAAATATTTCTTCCCTGAAAGGAAAGGACTGGGGCAGGCCACCCAGGTAAGCAGTGGAGTTGCCATCCCTGGAGAGATTTCAAAGCCATGTAGATGTGGTGTCGAGGGATGTGGGTTAGTGGTGACCTGGCAGTGCTGGGTTAACAGATGGACTCGATTGTGGCCTTTCTGTACTTAAAAGGGGGGGCTATAAGAAAGATGAGGACAGTCTTTTTATCAGAGCCTTTTGTGGTAGGACAAGGGGTGATGTTTTAAACAAAAAGAGGGGAAATTTAGACTAGACAGGAGGAGGAAAATGCTTACAATGAAGGTGGAGGAGCACTGGTCCAGGGTCCCCGGAGAAGTGGTAGAATGCTCCATCCCTGGAAACATTCCAGGTCAGGTTTGGTGGGGCTCTGAGCAACCTGATCTAGTTGGAGATCTTCCTTCTCACTGCAAAGAAGTTGGACTAGATGAACTTTAAAGGTCCCTTCCAACCAAACCATTCTATGATTCTATGTTCCAAGAAAACAAAACAAAAAAACAGGAAAAAAACCCCCACCCCAAAACAACAAGCCAAAAAACCCCAGCCAAAAAAAAAACAAAAAAAAAAAAACAACAAACCCAAACAAACCCCACACCAAAAAACCCTCCAAAGCAACTATAAATACCTAGGACTAATTAAAGACATTAAATGACTTGTAGCCTGACTAAAGCCATGCTTGCTGAAGTAATGTTAAATGAGGAAGCAATCAGAATGGATGCTCCTGACAGATATTCCCAAGGGTGCATTCTTAGGCTGAGAGCTGTTTAGTCACTCAGATTTTGACTTGGGAGCACAGGCTGTATTTCATTAGGTGAAGACAACAAAGATGCTCAGAGGGCTGCAGTAGCTCTGCAATGAGGACAGGCTGAGAGGGTTGGGGGTCTTCAGCCTGGAGAAGAGATGGCTTCCAGGAGACCTTGTAGTAGCCTTCCAGTATCTGAAGGGGGGCTACAAGAAGACTGGGAAGGGACTATTCACAAGGTCTTGTAATGACAGGGTGAAGAGTAATGGGTTTAAACTGGCAGAGGGGAGATTTAAACTGCACGTTAGGAAAAAGTTCTTTACAGTGAGAGTGGTGAGACACTGGCACAGGTTGCCCAGGGAGGTTGTGGCTGCTCCTTCCCTGGAGGTGTTCAGGGCTAGGTTGGGTGAGGCCTTGAGCGACCTGTTCTAGTGGGAGGTGTCCCTGCCTATGGCAGAGGGGTTGGAACTGGATGAGCTTTAAGGTCCCTTCCAACCTAAACCATTCTATGAAGGTGTAAAGGGCAGTGTCAAGGACAGGGCTGTTCTGCAGGGCCTTCTGAATCGCCTGGTAAACTAAACTTATGAAAGGAAAATTAAAAAGTGCCTTTAAATCTTTAGTTAAATTCAAGGTACTTAGAGACCAAAAATGTTCTTTTAGAGCTGTGCCATTTGACTGTGTTTTGGAAACCAGTGACTCAGGCTCTTTGCTGCAATGGATAATCAGCTAAGCATGTGCTCCCTGTGTGATGTGCTGTACTGAAAGCAAATGCTACCCTCTCAGATTAGAGCAGATTGCTGAGTAAAGGTTGAGGAGGTGACATTTCCATGTGCGCAGCATTAGTGAGACCATTATGTAGACACTGACTCTGCTCCTGGTGTTTACGTGTTTGAAAAGAGCAGATGGGCAGAGAGCAGAGAATGGCTGAGCAGCGTGAGCATAGGTTGAGCTCTCTATAGCAAAGCAAAGGAAGCTGGCCACCAATTTCCCAAATTAAATAAACCTTACCAGCAGGAGGGGCTTGTGATGTGAGAATGATTGTTTCTACACTGGGGCCTTTGCTATGAAAAAAAATTGTTTGATGAGTTGACTTCTTTTACCTATGCATTTTAGAAAGGTTGGATGTTAAGAACAGGTTCTTTATTATGAGGGTGGTGGGACACTGGAACAGGTTGCCCAAGGAGGTGGTTGGGGCCTCATCCCTGGAGATATTCAAGGTGAGCAACTTGATCTGCCGGTGGTTGAGAAGCTCAGCATGAGCTGGCAGTGTGTGCTTGCAGCCCACAAAGCCAACCATGTCCTGGGCTGCATCAGAAGTGTGGCCAGCAGGTTGAGGGAGGTGATTCTCCCCCTCTACTCTGCCCTGGTGAGACCTCACCTGGAGTACTGTGTCCAGTTTTGGAGCCCCTATTACAAGAGTGATGTGGACATGCTGGAGTGTGTCCACAGAAGGGCCATGAGGATGCTCAGAAGGCTGCAGCACCTCTGCTATGAGGACAGAATGAAAGAGTTGTGGCTGTTCAGTTTGGAGAAGAGGAGGCTCCCAGGTGACCTTCTTGTGACCTTCCAGTATCTGAAGGGGCCTGCAAAAAAGCTGGGGAGGGACTTTTTAGGCTGTTAGGTAGTGACAGGACTATGGGGAATGGAGCAAAGCTGGAGGTGGGGAGATTCAGATTGGATGTGAGGAGAAAGTTGTTCAGCATGAGAGTGGTGAGAGCCTGGAGTGGGCTGCCCAGGGAGGTGGTTGGGGCCACATCTGTGGATTTGTTTGCAGCCAGGCTGGTTGAGGCTGTGGGCAGCCTGATCTAGGGTAGGGTGTCCCTTGGCACGGCATGGGGGTTGGAACTAGATGATCCTTGTGGTCCCTTCCAACCCTGACTGATTCTATGATCTGGTTGAAGATGTCCCTGCTGATTGTGAGGGGAGTGGCACCAGATGTGGACTAGATTGAGCGAGACAGATTTATTACCATGTGAACTCTGGGGCATCCACCCCTCTCAAACATGTCTGAAATCTCTATAAAATTCAGTTTGCAATTAATTTTCAGTTTCAGACTGTACCACCATTGGAGGTCCCTTCCAACCCAGACTGTTCTGTGATTCCACAATTTTCACAGCCATGTTAAAGCCAAAGGATAGAGGAGGTTTTAGGACCATATCTCCTTCCTTTCATAGCAGTGCTGTTGCCCACGTGTTCGTTCTGTTTCCTGGAGCAGATTTAGAAAAGCTTGTTTTGATAAACTGTTTGTTTGCTTGGCTTGGCTTGGCCTTCCCAAAATGCTCTCCACGGAGCAGTCTCTTTTGGGTAGATGAGGGAATCCAGGCTGCTGCTCTGCAGTGCGCAGCCAGCAAGTGGCATGACTCAAGGAGAAGCTAATTGGGTTTTGTGGGCTTTGGTTTGCTTGTTTGTGGTTTGCTTTGTTTGTTGGGTGGTTGGTTGCTGTGTGAGGGGGAGTGCAGTTGGTTGAGTTTGTTTTCTTTTTGTCTGTTTGGTTTTGTTTTTTTTCTGAGTAATTACACAAGAATTGCGAAGCTACTTTCCAAAAAGGGGGAAAAGGAGGTCTGACAGGAGCTGAATTTTTTGCTGGGTGTGTTTAGGAGTCGAAAGTCATGTTAGGTAGTGGTAAATGATGGCAGTTGTAACACTTTCCTTTAGGGGGTGGAAAGGTGGATATGCTTCTGGGTGTGGGGGCTTGTCAGTGTGTGTTTAACTGGGGCTCTGCCTGCAGCACAATCCAGTTTCTTACCCAGATACTCTAGACAGCAGGTGCTGAGGCAGGAGGAGAGCAGGAAAATGTGCAGGGAGAAAGCTAGAAGTGAGACCTGAAGGCTGAGGGACCAATATGTATTACAGGATTTCTGAAGTGCAGAAGACAAGTGGCTGCATGGAGGACCTTTATGGCTCTTGAGCATCTCTCTCCCATTTTAATGCTTCCTCTCAGGCCTCCATTACAGAGGTACAGAAGTAGAGGAGTGTCTGGTGGTGGCTGAGTAAATAGAGGGAGAACAAAGTCACCACCCACTATTAAACTAAATAGAGTAAGATGGAAAGGTTGACAGTGAGAGCTGGAAACCAAACAACCCTGAAAAGAGGGAAGACTGAGAGGTATAGTCCTCAATTTCTGGCACATTTGATCTTTGAAGTCCCTTCCAACCTAAACCATTCTATGATTCTGTGTTTGCTAAGAGAAAAAAAAAAAGGATTTGGGCACACAGCAATTTCTTTACACCTGTGTACCTGAACCCTTGTCTGTTTTCTTCTGAGTTATTCAGTTTGCCTAAAGTAAGCTACTGCATCTCTGAGACCTGAATGTTGTCAACTACATTCTTTTACTCAGCCTGTCACTAGGATGCTGACAGAGAAGTTGTTTTGCAGTGGGTGGATGCCAAAAGAGATTCTGGTTTGGGTATTGTTTTATTTGTAAAGGCCAAAATTGCTGAAGGCTGAACAAAATAAGTGAAATGCAGAGGAAATGAATCCTCATTCTAATTTCCAACCTAAATCGTAGAATTGCTTGGGTTGGAAGGGACCTCTAAAGGTCATCTAACCCAACCCCCCTGCAGTAAGCAGGGACAATGTATTACTGACCAGGATTAAACACATTTTCAGGGTGTGGGAACAACACTTTCTTTCATCCTTACTTACTCTTTTCTGGTGTGTGTCCCCATGGGGGTGTTTTTGGGCAGCAGTTAGAGCCTACTATGCCTTCCCTCACCCAGGCTCAGTTCCTTGGCCTGATGGTTCTTTTAATGCAGCAGATCCCAGTCAGTGGTGACCTCATTGCTGTCTACAGCTACCTGAAAAGAGGTTGTAGCTAAGTGAGGGTTGGTCTCTTCACCCAGGCAACCAGCAACAGAGCAAGAGACACAGTCTCAAGTTGTGCCAGGGGAGGTATAGGCTGGATTTTAGGAGGAAGTTCTTGACAGAGAGAGTGATTGGCATTGGAATGGGCTGCCCAGGGAGATGGTGGAGTCACCAGCCCTGGAGGTGTTCAAGAAAAGACTGGATGGAGCACTTAGTGCTATGGGATAGGGCTGGGTGCTAGGTTGGACTGGATGATCTTGGAGGTCTCTTCCAACCTGGATTATTCTAGTCCTGTTCCAGTCCTATTCCATTCAATGTGAATCAGTGGCTGCTGAGAGCAGCAGTCTCACCCTTCATCTTGCTGCTGGGCATTTGCCCAGCTGGCAGCAGAGCCAGCCACTGCCCTCTTCTCCTCACCCTCCAGCCTCTCTCTCCTCCTATTCTGTTATTTTTAACCTGGATTGGTGTCTCAATTTGCATCACCCTGTGGCCTCCTGCTTCTGCCAACAGAAACAGGCTGTGAAATGACAGAGTTAACTCTTACTCTGTCAAGCTCCCCACAGCCCTTCTCACCCAGAGCAGCTCATCCCCATCTGCTGGAAGCATCTCCCCTGGTAATGTGGAAGATGCCATCAGACTTTTCCACTGCTGCAGCACATGAGGACTACATCTCCCCATCTTTCCTAGTGTGGTGGGTTAAGAACTTCCCTGCCCTGACCCCCTAAATGAAAATTTACACAGAGCAGCTCAGACAGCTTGGAAGTCAGATAAAGCTCTATTTTACAGCAAAGCTAATTTTACAAGCATAGATACACAATATATTTACCTGTGTTTTCAATTGTATACAATTTAGGAATAATACAGAAATCCAATTTTCCCCCCTGGACAAAGACAAGCCCGGAAGGGGCCAATGCCTCCCTCTCTCTGCCCAGATAGAAAACAAGCAGCAAAGCTCACATCTTATCTGGGCAGCCAAGGTTAGTAGAGGACTTAGAGAGAAGAGTGAAGGAACAGTGAACAGATCCAGTGCCCAAGAGCCAAGAAGAAAAGAATGTATATACACTGACCAGTTCTGGACTCATCATTTCAAGAGAGACAAGAAACTACTGAGGAGAGTCCAGCAAAGGGCTACAAAGATGATGAGGGGACAGGGGCATCTGTCTTAGGAGGAGAAGCTGAGAGACTTGGGGCTGGCTAGTTTGGAGTAGAGATAACTGAGTGGGGATCTCATCAATGTTTATCAGTATCTATAAGGTGTGGGCAAGAGGATGGGCCCAGACTACTTTCAGTGGTGCTCAGTGACAAGGCAGGGAGCAACAGGCACAAACTAGAACACAAGAAGTAAAAAACTTCTGACAGAGCACTGGACCAGGCTGCCCAGAGAGGTTGTGGAGTCTCCTGCTTTGGAGATATGTGAGAAGTAATTTTGGCAAGAGTCTGCAGTAATTGAAAGCTGTGCTAAGAAGTAGTATTTACTCTAATTACTAATTATCATTAGGCCATGCAATTAGAATAGCCTCAAAATATCAGTTGGTATTTATTTGGAATACTTCCCTAAAGCAAAATGCTCACTGGGATTCACTATTTAGATGAATCCTGATACAAGATAGAAGGAAGAATCTGATGTAGGAACTTTCAGCAGCTGAAATAAAGAGAACAGTTAATTATGTATCTGGGAGATGTACATTCTCTTGTGGCCAAGAAGGTCAATGCCATTCTGTGGTTAGCAGGTTAAGAGAGGTTTTCCTCCCCCTCTGCCCTGGTGAGGTTGCATCTCAAATGTGCCCAGTTCTGGACCCCTCAGTTCAAGAAGGACCTCAGGGAGCTGCTTGAGAGAGTTCAGCGCAGAGCCAAAAAGATGATTAAGGGAGTGGAAAATCTCTCTTACAAGGGAGCCTGAGGGAGCTGGGGCTGTGTGCTTGGAGAAGAGAACACTGAGAAGTGACCTCATCAATGTTTATAAATAGGTAAAGGGTGAGTGCCAGGAGGCTGGAGCCAGGCTGTGCTGGGTGATGCCCAGTGACAGGAGAAGGGGCAATGAGTGGAAGCTGAGGCATAGGAAGTTTCATGTAAACATGAGGAGGATTTTTTTCCCTGTGAGGGTGATAGAACACTGGAACAGGCTGCCCAGGGGGGTTGTGGAGTCTGCTCTCTCTGGAGATATTTAAGACCTGCCTGGATGTGTTCCTGTGTGACCTGGTATAGATGATCCTGCTCTGGTAGGGAGGTTGGACTAGATGATCTTTTGAGGTCCTTTCGGACCCCTAACATTCTATGATTCTTGTGAGATGCTGGTGCTGTTCGAAATGTAAGCCATGAAGAGCCAAGGTGCTGTGGCTGGTTGTGTACAGGCCTTTTTTAGCCCATAGTAGTGATCTGCATGCATGATGTGCACCCACTGTTGCATCCAACCTTATGACTCCCTTGTGAAGGAGGAACCAGTTAGGTCCCCTACTTAAAAGACAGAAGCCACAGTGAGGAAAACCCAACTCATCTAATTTAATTTTAATCACCAGGAAGTCAGACATGGCAGTCTCTGGCTAGCAATCCACAGTCCTTCTAGAAAGGCAGAAAGAGGTCCCTTCAGAGATTCTTGGGTTTCATCTCCTCGCTGCTTGTCCCAGGAAGAAAAATGGTCTGTCTGTCTTCAAGGATGCTGGTGGAACCTGAACAGTCAGTCTGAATTCAAAGAATCATGTAATGATTTGGGTTGGAAGGGATCTTTAAAGATCAGCTAGTTTAAGACCCTCACAGTGAGCAGGGATATCTTCAGCTGGAGCAGCTTGCTCAGAGCCACATCCAGCCTGACCTGGAACGTTTCCATGAGCGAGGTGTTTGCCACCTCTCTGGGCAACCTCTGCCAGTGTTTTATCACCCTCACTGTCAAAAATGTCTTGTTTTTATCTAATCTAGATCTCCCCTTTAGTTTAAAACCATCACTCCTTCTCTGGTCACAACAGCCCCTGGCAAAGTGACTGTTGCCACCTTTCTTAAAGGCTCCCTCAATTAGTTATTAGTTTTTAACTTCAACTCAGGCTAAAACCATAGTTAAAGGCAAACCTTGGCATTGCCATTTAAGAGTTTCTCCTCCACAGATAGCTGAGAGTGCTTCAGGTATTCATCCAAATTATACAAAGCCCCCAGACCATTGCCCCTGTTGCCTGACTGTGGAGGTGCTAAGGGAGATGATGAGCAAGCTGTTTTCCTTCTCTCTCACTCCCACCTCTGGCAGGACATTTGCCCTCCATTGGTGGTGTCAGGATTTTGTTGATGTTGAGGAGGCGAACAAGGAATTGTAGTTGGCATTTCCATTCCCTTCTCGTGTCCTCAGATGATCCTGTCGATAGACACAGAAACTGCCCTCTGCTCTTGTTGAGAAAAGACCTAATCTGTTTCTCTCTGGGGGAAAATGTTGCCATTTAGCTGGCAGAGTACTTGGAGGTATCCCAAGTTCTTGCAGCAGAAATGGCACTAAAATATCCCTTATTTTCTCCCTCGTGTCAAGATCTTTGACACTAATCTCAGTGACACAGCCATAAGAACTGAGCCACTTGTTTTCTTCAACACCTTCACAGGCAGGCAGACCAAACACCACTGCTAGAGAGTTTTGATGGGGATAGAAGGGTTTGGGGTTTGTTTGGTACCACTCTCCAGAGATAAGCTGAACTCTTATGCTGCGGGGAAAGAGTCACCCATGTGTGTACAGCACAAAGCCAGAATGGCAGCACCATGGGGCACAAATCACCAGTTGTATTTCCAGACTCTGGGAATCCTGCCTGGACTACGCTGTTCACAGGTTTCACTAGGAGAGCACTTCAAACAAAGGCTCTTGATCACTAAAAAGAAACGTTGACTACCCTTTTTCGCCTCCTTGCCTCCTTGCCTCCTTGCCTCCTTGCCTCCTTGCCTCCTTGCCTCCTTGCCTCCTTGCCTCCTTGCCTCCTTGCCTCCTTGCCTCCTTGCCTTTCTTTATTTTTTCTTTTCTTATTTTTCTTATTTTTCTTCTTTTTTTTTTCCCTTTTTTTTTTTTGTTTGTTTTTGTTTGTATGGAAGAGGTTGTCTTGTACAAACAACAACAAGAAGAGCTAGGAGTCCTAGCCCTTCCTCAGAGGTGCAGAGGTGCTTTGGTTATCAGAGCCATGTGGTAACCTAAATGACAGCAAACCTCAATTAAGATTTAGTTTTGAGGCTGAAAAGTGTCCAATGATTTAGTCTCACGGATTAAAGCAAACAAAACCGTACCGACAGCTGGATAAAATTCACATTCTTTTCAATTGGGATCATCCTACATCAAGGAAATGTTTGAAATGCTGGCAGTCTCCTGTGATAGGCCTGTGAAAGTTATTATATTGCTTTAAGTAATTGAAGGACTGGGAACTGAGAGCTATAGCACAAATGTGTTCTATAAATCTTCAATGGCATCACTGTTGTTTCTACAAAAATACTGTGATGGATGTCAGGTCCCTGGTGGGCAACCTTTAAAAGAGACCACATCAAATGGAGGGATAGAGCTGCAGCTCTCCATGCTCACACTCTTTTCCTTCTTGCTGCTTCTCACCGGCGTGCCTCTAGACAGCGATGTCATCTGTAGCCATAAAATAAACTGAAGAATGTCTGTCTCACTGAAGGCAAAAAAAGGAGCCTTTTCCTCAGCTCCGCTGAATGGCACTGCAAAGTAAGCTCTCTACCTGCACAGTGTCTTAAATGACCACAAAAACTACTTCTCCTCCCTTGCCTCTGATTGGGGCTTCCAGGATTAAGAGGGATGTTTTTGTGGGGCCTGGGCAGGGAGTGACTGGAGTCCCACCTCTGTGCTACCTTTAACTTAGAAGCATAGAATCAGTCAGTGTTGGAAGGGACCACAAAGATCATCTAGTTCCAACTCCCCTGCCATGGGCAGGAAGTTCTTCACCATGAGAGTGGTGAGAGCCTGGAATGGGTTGCCCAGATGAGGGGTGGTTGAGGCCCTATCCCTGGAGGTGTTTAAGGACAGGCTGGATGAGGCTGTGGGCAGCCTGATCTAGGGTAGGGTGTCCCTGGGCATGGCAGGGGGGTTGGAACTAAATGATCCTTGTGGTCACTTCCAACCCTGACTGATTCTATGATTCTATTCTATGAAAGGGTTGTCAAGCCTTGGAAAAGGCTGCCCAAGGCAGTGGTGGAGTCAATGTCCATGGAGCCTTCAAAAGACATGTAAATGTGTTGCTGAAAGACATGGTTTAGTGGTGACCTGGCAGTGCTGGGTTAATACCTGGGATTGATGATCCCAAAGGGCTCTTCCAAGCAAAACAATTCTATCATTCTGTATTGGGATCAGGTTTTGAAGGCTGCTGAGACACAATGTCTTGCAGCATGAGCACTCAAATTTCATGTCTGTGACAGCAGAGGTGGAGGAGTGCAAACAGGGAAGAGGGAATCCTGTTTCAAGGGGGATGTGAGAGGAGAAACAGCAAAGTAGTTTGGGGCAGGTATGGCACTCTTCATCACCCAAACCTCCTTTCAGGTACTTGTGAAATCTTCATATGCAAATAAGGACCTTTTTTTGTCCTTAAAACTCCATTTAAAAATTATCTTTGAGCTTTCTCACATCCTAAACCTCTGCTTAGACAACAACAAGTATGTCCTGATGCATCCAGAACTGCGTGAAGCTTGTTTTATTGTATGTTCAATACTGTATGTTTGATAATTTTTAACAGAAGTGGCAGCTTGTATTAGTTTAAGCTAGCCCCCCTGAGCAGAAAAGCTCAATAAATAGACTTAATTCAATTTGGAAGTAAAAAATAAACTTTAACAATAAATAGAAGGTATTTTAGGTAAGGGGAATTACAGAGGATATGGGGAAGGGAAAGAAAATACAAAGTGTAGGTATACAACCGGTAGATGAGAGTGGGTGGAGTTGAATCCAAGTGGTGAAGTTAAAATTGGTGATGGATGCAGATGAATGCAAAGTGATGGTGAGTGCAGTGAGGAAAAGACTTCCAAATATGGTTTCTCTCCCCATGTGTTTGCTGGAGAACAGGTGGTAAATGGCAGCAGCAGGAAAGCAGGATGCTGGCTGATGAAGGAGCAGAAGCAAGAGAGAGAAACACAAAGTTCATCTCCCCTTTATAGAGGGTCTCAGCACGAAGTGGGAGGGGGCTAAACATGGCACCTGGGGGGCAGGTCAGACCTGAGGAAATGGGGCAGAATTCAGAAGGTTTCTCATTAATTGCAGCATCATTGAAGAATCCATATAGCCAGAGGAGGTAAATCAGTTCTCACTGATATTAATTCAGCCACCAAAAAAAATCCAGGATGGTAAAACAGTGATTAATTTAGCCTCTACAAGCACAGCACTCATATTAGGGTTGTCCAGAACAATCAAGGTGGTCACTGCATATCTAAATGAGGAGGGACCAGACTATTTATTGAAGTACAGGTTCAGGCTCAGCTCAGCTGTTAGCAGCCCCTCTCCAGAACACCAGCAAATGCCATGGAGAGGTTTCACCAGGAGGCACTTACCTTGCCAAGGATGCTGCTCCTGATGCCCTCCTCCAACCCTTCTCATTGGGCTTCTCTAATCCTGGGAAAGGTTACCATAGTCCTAGGGAACGATGTTTGCCCACTGGCTCCTTAGGGGAGGCTTGGTTGTTGCCTTGCATTTTTACTCCATCTCCCTTGTTTCTTGTAAAAGAGAAACCACAAATGTTTTTCTTCCGGTTTTAGTCATTTCCTCTCCGCTTGGCAAACCTTGTTTTTTGACAAGATCTCTCAGATAGTCAAGGAGCAGTCAACTTGAATATGAGAGCCCATGGGGACAGTCGAGTGGTCACTTGTGACTGCCTCACAGGCACCACATTCAGCAGAGCTATGCTGAGTAACACTTTAGTTTTATTACAGTGATTTGCTTGGCAGTCCCAATTCATGAGGATATTTCTAATCTTGCTGCAGCACCTAAAAGACCTTTGCAGCTCTGAAAAGCCAGGTCATGGGCTCTGAACTTTCCGTGTCACAGCCCAGCAGTGCAGCATGTGGTGAGATGGCTTGTGGCTCTCAAAGCTCAGCACCTCCGTGGTCATGGTCAGTAAGAAAAGCCTCAGTGCCTCAAGATCCTCATTATCATGAACAATTAAGAAGATAAGGCCCTAAGGTACTTTTAAAAATGGAGTTAAGGAATAATAAGTTTGCTGCAGACAGAAGTTTCCTTCCCATGCAGTTAGGGATCAGGAGTGTGGGAGGCTTGGCATGTGCCCCTTCATTGGTATGGAGCTGGGACAAGGCCTGGTTGTTCATCTAAAACCACAAAGTGGGCAAATATGGTTGATTGTATTGCCCCAAGCTTCCATGTCCTAGGAGACATTGCTGCAGGTGTTTTGATTGCCGTAACCATGGGTGCTAGGAGCTTCTAGAGAAGCAACATATGGAATATGGTGCTAACAGCAGGATTTTCAGTAGCTGTTTGCAGGACCTGAAGGGAACAAGCTGTCAAGCCAGAGCCATGCAACCATGTTACCGTTCTCCCAGCCTGGCCAAGCCAAGAAACACAGATTTGACTTCATGGGTATCTGCATTTCCATCAGTTTGTATCACTGATCTCTTCGGAACAGATTTCTTTGATTTTCCTGAAAAACTTTTGTTTGACACAGATGTGTTTCAGGGCTTTGGGCCTGACCCTGCCAAACACTCCAAAAAGCCCCTTGCTTTTTCACTGGAGCAAAACTCTTTAGTAAAAGAATTCCAGGAGTCGCTGCAACCAGGTACAAACTCTCTACTCGGAGTGAGTCTCCCTCTTATTTCACAGCAATGAGTTAATTTCTCTGCAGAAGGAACAGAGATGCTTTTTTCTGTTTTATTTTTTTAAAAAATATTTATTTTCCTTTATTTTTTCTCTTTTTAAATTTTCTTCCCTCTTTTTTTCTTTAAAATATTTATTTTCCTTTAATTTTTCATTTTTCATTTTCCTCTTTAATTAATTTTCATTTTTTCCCCCTACTTTCTTTTTTTTCCTTTTTATTTTAATTAAATATTTTCCTTTCATGTCCACAGCACTAAGTTAATTTCTCTGCAGAAGGAATGGAGGTGCCTCAAAGCATCAGCAGATACCAAAAAGTAAAATCATCTACCAAGTTTCAACTGCATTCGTGTAGGAATTACATTAAATGATGTCTCACTGGGCCAATGAGCAAGGCTATACTAAACCCTCCCAATTGTGCTCAGAGCATTAAAGATTTGCTGGAAGATTTGTGGCCCTTTTACAGTAAATGTGGTTCCACATCTGCTTTGACAGTGCAGTCTGTAAACGGGCATGATTTAAAAGAGTGTCTTGCCAGGAAGGCTGCAGCACAGAGCACTTGATATGTTTTTCACTTGGTGGAAGCAGAATCAGCCCAGACTTCTGTTGGGCTGGATGCTGACTGAAGTGGTGGTTCTGAGAGAAAAGACAACAGTGCCTTCTGGGTGGTTTTCACAAAGCTGGAAATACATACTTCAGGAGTCTGGTTCTGGGCATGGTCTAAGCTGTCATGCTGAATGACACACTGCTGGGTTAGGAGAGGGTAAACAGAGTCTTTTCTGATCCATCTCAGAGCCAGCGTGAGCTCAACCAAGGAGTAGTTTGCATGAAACAGCACCAAGAGCACAGAGCAGCTTCAGCTCAACGAGGCTGCTGCTGGGCTTAGCAAATGAGACAGGACTGAGACCAGCAAGGAGAGAAGACATGGCATAAGGCAAGCTATTGAAACTAGCCCCATAGATCCATCTCAGTTATTTCAGGGTCCTGATTCACCTTCCAGCTTTGCTCCATTCCCCCTAGTCCTGCCACTACCTGGCAGCCTAAAAAGTCCCTCCCCAGCCTTTTTATAGGCCCCATTCAGATCCTGGAAGGCCACAAGAAGGTCACCTGGGAGCCTCCTCTTCTCAAGACTGAACAGACCCAACTCTTTCAGTCTGTCCTTAGAGCAGAGGTTCTGCAGCCCTCTGAGCATCCTCGTGGCCCTTCTCTGGACACACTCCAGCATGTCCACATCCCTCTTGTAATAGGGGCTCCAAAACTGGACACAGTACTCCAGGTGGGGTCTCACTAGAGCAGAGTAGAGGGGGAGAATCACCTCCCTCAACCTGCTGGCCACACTTCTCCTGATGCAGCCCAGGATCTGGTTAGCTCTCTGGGCTGCAAGTGCACACTGCTGGCTCATCAGCTTCATACTTTAAAGCCAGCTGTACTTTAAATTGCTTTTTTAACTGAAAGCTTCTGAGGCATGACTTTCTCTCAGGGCAGATAGATTCTTGCACTAAAATTTCTTCTGGGATACTTTGTTTATATGTGCTAAGGTTAGATTGCTCAACATGCACTTAAGTAAATAACACAATCCCAAGGACTATCCTTAGCTACTGCAAAATGTTTTCCCTACAATAATGAAGTACGCAACTGGCATTGCTGGAGCAAGAGTTGAGTATGTTCACAGGATGATGTGGGGTGGAAGGGACCTCTGGAGATCATCTAACCCAGCCCCCCACTAAGACAAAGCCATCCAGAGCAGGTTGCCCAGGACCACATCCAGGTGGGTTTAAGGTCTCCAAAGAAGGAGACTCTGCTCTTCGGGCAGCCTGGTCCACTGCTCTGCCACCCTCAGCATTTAGATGTTTTTCCTCATATTTAGGTGGAACTTGCTGTGTTTTAGCTTGTGCCTGTTGTCCTTCTTCTGTTGCTGGGCACAACTGAAAAAAGTCTGACCCCATCCTCTTGACACTTGCCCTTTAGATAGTGATAAACATTGAGAAGTTTCTCTCAGTCTTTTGTAGGGTAAACAGCCCCAGGCCTCTCAGCCTTTCCTTGTAAGAAAGATGCTCCAATCCTTTCATTCTCTTTGTAGCCCTTTGCTGGAGTCTCTCCAATGTTCCCTGTCTCTCTTCAACAGCCAAGCCCAGAACTGGACATGGTACTCCAGATATGACACCATTAGGGCAAAGTGGAGGGTTGAGAGAACCTTCCCCAGTCTGCTGGTCACAATTCTCTTAATGCACCTTAGGGTGCCACTGTTACAGACCCACAGAACCTTAGAGGTTGGAAGGAACCTCCAGAGATGATCAAGTCCAGCATCTGAGCCAAACAGGATCCCCTAGGGTAGCTCTCACAGGATTGTATCCAGGTGGGTTCTGAAAGTCTCCAGAGAAGGAGACTCCACAACCTCTCTGGGCAGCCTGTTCCAGTGCTCCATCACCCTCACTGTAAAGAAGTTTCTCCTCACGTTGAGGTGAAACTTTCTGTGTTCCAGTTTGTAGCTGTTGCTCCTTGGCTTATTGCTGCTGACCACTGAGAAGAGATTGGCCCCATCCACTTGACACCCATCCCTCAGATATATGTAGACATTGATGAGATCTCCTCTCAGTCTTCTCTTCTCCAGACTAAACAGCACCTGGAATGGAATGGAGTGGAATGGAATGGAATGGAATGGAATGGAATGGAATGGAATAGAATAGAATAGAACAGAACAAGCCAGGTTGGAAAAGACCTCCAAGATCATGCAGTCCAACCTATCACCCAGCCCTATCCAATGGCACTAAGTGCTCCATTCAGTCTTTTCTTGAACACCTCTGGGGATGGTGACTCCACCCCCCTGGGCAGCTGGTTCCAACAGCAAATCAATCTCTCTGTTCTCAGTCTCTCTTTACAGGGAAGATGCTCAAGTGCCCCAGTCTTCCTCGTGGCTCTCTGCTGGACTGTCTCCAGCAGGTCCCTCTCTGTCTTGAACTGGGGAGCCTGAAACTGGACACAGTATTCCAGATGTGGTCTCACCAGGGCAGAGTAGAGGGGGAGAAGAATCATCCTAGACCTGTTGGACACACTTTTCGTGACGCACCCCGGGATGCCATTGGCTCTCTTGGCCACAAAGGCCTTCTTGTCTGCAAGGCTACATTACTGGCTCATGGCAAACTTGTCCGTGAGGACTCCCAGGTCTTCTCTGCAGAGCCACTTTCCACCAGGCCAGCCTGTAGCAGTGCATGGACTTACTCCTCCTGAGCTGCAGGACCCTGCAGTTGCTCTTGTCGAACAGTCCTGATGCTGGCAGTGCCTTGTGCTGGCGCCGTTTTCCGCTCCTCTGCGAAGAGCTGTGGAGCGCCATTGTTCTGACTTACCTTCGCTTTGGCTTTGTTTGGACAAGGATGAAAGCCTGCATGAAGAGTGAGCTATTGGTTCATCTGGAGGCCAGCTGTGAAGAGACGGAGAACTTTTGTGGGAGGCTGAAGCAGGCGGGAGGGGACTTGCAGGGGCTCTGCGGCTTGCGTGTCTTGTTAGCCCTTGCTGTTTATTACTCCGTTGTTTAAAGTTAATGGGAGCTGCGTGTCTCTCGTAAATGAACACGCAGGATGGCTTCCAAGGGCTCTCCATCCATTTATTTCTTTCCTAAGCAGAGCATAATGAGGGCTGCAGGAGCCGTTGGCTGCAAATAAACGCCGTGACAAACGCTGCAGTGGTTTTGGTTTAGAAGTCAGTTGTAAATATTTTTTTTGTTGTCGTTCAATTGTTACCAGAAATAGCTCAGGCCTGGAATTCACTCCCCCGATGCAATATGTTACATCTTCCTGGAATGACTGCATTCCAGAGGTCACATTCTGCAAATAGCTTTGCTAACTTAAATTGCTAGCCAAATAGTCTGGAGGGTTCTATAGGACTGCTGTTGCGAAACCCTGCTTTCCTCCTGGCCATCTGCATTTAATCACTCCCAGCCTTTTCCACGGGGGAAAAGAGGTTACGTGCAGCACTCTCAGATCCAGGGCGTACCTGCAAGTATCTTCATTATTCACGTTTCATGTTTGTGTGAAGAATGCAGGGTGCTGCTCATAATCACCATTCTTCACTGTCAGGTTGTACGTCAGCAACAGCTTCGATATTATCGCTGCGGAGCTCCACAGAAGTGAGGAGTCTGTGTTTGGGCTTTGGTTTAGAACAGAGCACTGCAGTTTCCATACAGGTTCTTGTTTCTGTAATTTTAGAACTTCCATGCTTGGTGAAAGCTAGAAATTAACTGAATCATACAATTGTAGAATTCTGGGTGTATTGAAAGAGCTGTGGTTAGTAGGTTGAGAGAGGTTCTCCTCCCACTCTACTGTGCCCTGGTGAGGCTGCATCTAGAATATTGTGTCCAGTTCTGGGGCCCCCAGTTCAAGAGGGACATGGAGCTGCTTGAGAGTCCAGCACAGAGACAGAAAGATGCTGAAGGGAATGGAACATCTGTCTTACAAGGAGAGAGCTGGGGTTCTGCTGCTTGGAGAAAAGGAGACTGAGAGGTGACCTCATTGGTGTTTATAAAGATGTAAAGGGTGAGTGCCAGGAGGATGGAGCTAGGCTCTGCTCAGTGATGCTCAATGCCAGGAGAAGGGACAATGGGTGGAAGTGGAGGTGTAGGAAGTTCCATGCAAACAGGAGGACAGCAGAGTGACAGAACATTGGAACAGGCTGCCCAGGGGAGTTGTGGAGTCTCCCTCTCTGGGACACGTTCCTGTGTGATCTGGTATAGGTGATGCTGCTGTGTCAGGGGAGTTGGACTGAATGATCTTTCGAGGTCCCTTCCAACCCTTGGCATTTTGTGATTCTATAGTACCTTGTCTAAAGCTAACCCTTCTCATGAGAATTAGCAGTTATAAGAGACTTAGCTGTAAAATTCCCATTTTTTTAAAAAAATATTTTTTATTTAGATGTCCTGCACTGCTATCTTTAGGGTAGAAAACTCCAGTTCAAAATTACCATCATTTTAACACCTAACTCACTTATAGAATCGTTTTGGTTGGAAAAGACCTTTAAGAGCATTGAGTCCAACCATTCTCTAAGTCTGCCAGCTCCAGTGCTAAACCATGTCCCTCAGCACCACAGCTCTCTGTCTTTTAAACACCTCCAGGACTGGGGATTCAACCACCTCCATGGGGATCCTGTTTCAGAACCCTTTCAGTGAAGAAGTCTCTTCCAATATGCAACCCAAGCCTACTCTGGTGCAACTTGAGGCAATTTACTCTCCCCTATCATTTGTTACTAGGGGGAAGACACAGACCCTCACCTCAGTTTGACCTCTATTTAGGGAGTTGTAGAGAGCAAGAAGGTCTCCCCTGAGCCTTCTTTTCTCCAGAGTGAACAGTCCCAGTTCCCTCAGCTCTTCCCAGGAGTCCCCATCCCTGGAGGTGTTCAAGAAAAGACTGGATGAAGAACTTAGTGTCATTGGATAGGGCTGGGTGATAGGTTGGACTGGATGATCTTGGAAGTCTCTTCTAACCTGGCTTATTCTATTCTATTCTGTTCTATTCTGTTCTATTCTGTCCTGTCCTGTCCTGTCCTGTCCTGTCCTGTCCTGTCCTGTCCTAACTTCATTGCCCTTCCCTGGACCCATTCCAGCACCTTGATATCTTTTTTGTAGTGAGGGCAAACTGATAGTTCAGAAATGGTAACAAAAAAGAGCAGTTATTCCTTAAATCAAACTAAAATATTTGCATCCTTAGGTTAAGACTCAACTGGAAGAGACAAGGGTGAGGGGTAAGAAGGGATGGATGGGAAGCACAAAAGGAGTCATATGCTTCAGGAGACTGAATTTAAGAGAAGCATTTCACCTCATTTCTTCAGCATGGAGCTTGTTCATCTTGCTAAAGGAAAACTTGACAGAGGTAAAGACCAAACCTTCTTTCTCAGTCATGCTGCCTCATTCCTTCAGCTCTGGAGAGTTAGTGAGGAAACTGGAAGGCAGGCAGGCAGGGCTTTGGCACAGTGCTGAGTGAATGTGGCTTCTGAGAATACAGAAAAGTATCAAGCAGAGCAAGAGCATTGCCAGTGGAAAAATACAGAAGATTCTTCTTGCTGTCTCTAGGGGAAAAAGTCTAATTTAAAGATTAAAAGAAAGCAATTATCTCTTATTTTCTTCCAGGTAAAAAAATCCCCAACCAATTCCACGATTATATATCTTCCTTTGTCTTCAAAATCTAATTTACCATGAACATACAAGCAGAAAAAAAGGAGCAAATTCTGAGCAGCCTACATAACTTTTTGTTTCTTTGCAGTGGTCTCTTCTCACAGGTAATTAGGGATAGAACAAGAGGGAATGGCCTCAAGCTGCCACTGGGTAGGTTCAGACTAGATATTAGGAAAAAAAATTCCCAGCAAGAGTGGTCAGGCATTGGAATGAGGCGTCCAGGGAGGTGGCTGAGTCCCCAACCCTGGAGGTGTTTAAAGGTTGTTTGGATGTGGTGCTTGGGGATATGCACCTTGTAGAGTAGGGATATCAGCTGGACTTGGTGATCCTGAGGGGCTTTTCAAACCTGAATGCTTCTGTGGTTCTGTATGATCCCAACCATTTGACGTGACAAGAGGAAGGTGGAGGGTCCCTCTACAACAGATGCTCGCTTTTTCTTTCTTTCTTTCTTTCTTTTTTTTTTTTAACATTTTGTGTGGAAAACCCTGAGCTGGGCAGCCTATCAAAACCTGCAGTATTTTGGCTGAACTTCTTTCGAGTTTGGAACCATCTTCGAGTGTGGTGCCCAAATGGTAACATTTTACTCTCTATTAGCTGTACATGATGGATAATTTCATTTGACCAAACCCTTGATTTTTCCATTGGAGACCTTTTGCAGTGGAAAAAGTGGGGAAAGCAGGCTGCATGGCAGAAGCACAAGGGACCTAATGCAGGCTCAGTCCCAGCAGCAGATTTTATAGGGGGAGGGTGTTCTGCTTGTAAGCTTTTATAACCTCAGCAGTGTTTCTAACAGCAAGCAAGTAGCTACCAGGACTCAAACAGCTCTCTGGTGACCATCATGTTCCTGAGGCTCTGCTTGTCTGTGGCATGACTTTAAACAGCAACTTACTCCTTAATAGTTACAGGGATCAGCATCCTCCAGCTCTGAGCCTGTGAGGCCTCCTAATTTTCCTGTTACATTCTGAGGTTGCTCCCTTTGGGAAACCCAGGTCGGATCAGTTACAGGGCAGCCATTGCCAAACAGCTTCTTGGAGCTGCTTGGGAAATAGTCTCTAGACCAGGGAGGATTGGATAGCTGTTGGAAGAATTTGTAGAATCATAGAATGGTATAGGTTGGAAGGGACCTCAAAGCTTGTCCAGTTCCAACCCCCTGGCACAGGCAGGGACACCTCCCACTAGAACAGGTCGCTCAAGGCCTCATCCAACCTGTCCTCGAACACCTCCAGGGAGGGACTATTGACAAAGTATTGTAATGACAGGGTGAGGAGTAATGGGTTTAAACTGGCAGAGGGGAGATTTAAACTGGATGTTAGGGGGAAGTTTTTCACAGTGAGGGTGATGAAATACTGGAATGGGTTGCCCAGGGAGGTTGTGGCTGCTCCCTCCCTGGAGGTGTTCAAGGCCAGGCTGGATGAGGTCTTGAGCGACCTGTTCT
Organism: Psilopogon haemacephalus; assembly: GCA_013396835.1. NCBI lineage: Eukaryota > Metazoa > Chordata > Aves > Piciformes > Megalaimidae > Psilopogon > Psilopogon haemacephalus. The sequence goes on from VWZI01015226.1 coordinate 307,870, forward strand.
AGTGGGAGATGTCTCTGCCTATGGCACAGGGGGGTTGGAACTGGATGATCTTTGAGGTCCCTTTTTACCTAAACCATTCTATGATTCTATGAATTCTTCCAACAGCTTTGTTCTTTTGCTGGAAACAGAATGATTCAGCTCCTGTCTGGACTCGGGGCTGGTGGGCTGGGTTGGTTTTTATTGGCCAGTTTTAGCTGAATTATTAGCTGCCCACTGCTTACAGAAACACAAGTGTTAAGGACAGCTGCTGAACCCTCAGCAGCCCTTTTCTTACCCACTGCCTTCCTGAACAGAGCTGAAGGCCTGGGGTGGGTTGCATGCTGTTGCAGTGGGTATTTAGCCATACTTGATGTGACACAGAACACTGCAATGTTTCCAGGAAGAGAGCTCTCTGAGGCTTCCAGCGTGCACGTGTGCCCCTGTGCCTGTGTGCGTGCCTGCTGTACTGTTCTCCAAAGCAGGGGGATAAGAATGGGATTATCCTGATTCTGCCAGCTACAGGCTGCTTGGACCTTTCTCTGAAGCATCTGGTGCTGGCTAGCATCAGAGACAGGACATTGACCCTTCTGTCTAAGCAAGTCTGGCAATTCCCATCTTTCCAGGCACTGGACAGAAGGTGACTGTTTTCTAGTAAAGGGTGGCTCATATTTCTTGCCATTGCTGACAGTCAAATGCTGCTTTCACATTCTCTCTTAAGACGCAACCTCGGGCTGAAGGTCAAAGGGTAGGTCCTGGATGTTCCCATCCAAGGAAAATCAATTTAGATTCACAAAAGACAGAGCAGTCGGTGCAGAAGGTCACTGCGTGGACTTGGTTGCTCTTCAGGGTTGGAAATTTGAGCAGGGAGGAAGGAGGGGGATGAAGAAGGATGAACTGATGGAGCAGGATTGCTTGCGGACTGGCGGAAGTGGCTTTTGGACTGCCTCGAGAAGAGGCGTGGGCAGAAGGGCCATCTGCAGTAGAGATTGACCCATCCTGCTGTGCTAGGACCTGGATCATCCCAGAATCTCATCAACAGTTCTCATTTGGTTTCAGCCCATACCATTGTGAAGCAAGATGTCCACTAAATTCAGATTTAAATAAAAAAAATAATAAAATTTATAGACAAATTTGACACCAGATGATTTGCTTTGAGTCAGGCAAAGGGACTGGGACAGAGAATGACCTGGTCCCTCACGCAGGGACGAATAAAGATGCTTTTGATCTTGAAGCACAAATAAAGTCTGCTCACCTTGTGTAATCTGTGAAAATAGTTGTAGCCAGCTTGGGGTTGGTCTCTTCTCCCAGGCAACCAGCAACAGAACGAGGGGACACAGTCTCAAGTTGTGCCAGGGGAGGTTTAGGTTGGATGTTAGGAGGAAGTTCTTCACAGAGAGAGTGATTTGCTTTTGGAATAGGCTGCCCAGGGAGGTGGTGAAATCACTGTCCTTGGAGGTGTTCAAGAAAGGACTGGATGGAGCACTGGGTAGGGCTGGATGATAGGTTGGACTGCATGATCTTGGAGGTCTTTTCCAACCTGCCCTGTTCTGTTCTGTTCTATTCTATTCTATTCTACCCTGCCCTATCGTATCCTATCCTATCCTATCCTGGGGGACTTTTTGCTTTAGAGAGCTGTTCATTTCCCCTTCAAGGACATTAACAAAAGTATTTTTCCCCCCCCCACCTTTTTTTTTTTAGGCACCAGGGCAAAACCTTTGAATGAAAGGCAATGTCGAGGTGGTACTGGCCCCCTGCACCTCCAACCCTCGGTTCCGTCTCTGCTTTCAGGCTACGTGAGTACACTGAAGGAAGCTGCATTCTGTGGGTCTCACCAGGAAGTGCTTATAGCTTGTGTTAGGGATGCTGGCAACACCAAGCTGCTCACATTTGCATTATGTCTAAGCTAAGTGTGCTGGTTTGAAGCTAATAGGAATATTTTAATGAGAGAAATGAGCTCATTGGTTGTGAAAAGAAAATACTGATGAAGTCTATATAGTTCCTTGGTTTGCTGAGAGCAAAAAACCGAAACATAAACAGTCTTCTCTCACTTTGTCCTGGGACCTTGCCCTATTCGTTGATTTTATATCTCTGATCTAATATCTCTCCTCTAATCTCAGCTAACAACTAACAAGGTAAGCTTCATTGACTTGCTTATTTTTTGTTTCTGGCTGGGAAGGGAGATAGAGAGGGTAGCTTTGAGCCCCTTCTGGGCAGCTTCCTTTGTCTGGGAGGGAGTTTGGATTTCTGTGCTATTTCTGGTTTGTGTATAGTTGTGAATACTTATAAATAAATTGTGTATATATGCTTGTAAATTTTGCTGTGCTGTGAATAACAGCTTCATCTTACTTCCAAACCATCTGAGTTAGTCTGGTAAATTATAAATTGGGGGAGGGGGAGAATTCCTAACCCATGTCACTATGTTTCACAGAAGTCACAAGTTATTGGTGCTCTGAGGGGATAATGTTCTCAGCTGGTAAAAAATAAAAGACACCCAATGAGTGAATACCCTTTTCTACCTTGTTGGTTTTTTGAGCCCTGCTCAGTAATAACACTGTGCACAGCTTCAGCTTTAAGAGCTGAAAATCCCTACAGACTGAGATTGTTTTCCAGCTTTCAGGTATAGAGCAGAGCAGTGCTGGTCCCCAAGGGCTAGAGCAGTGCTGGTCCCCAAGGGCTAGAGCAGTGCTGGTGGTTTCATCTGGCAGCAGATGCTTGCTGCAGAGTCTAACACCCCGTTGGATTCAGTGGGGTTACACCAGAAGCAGAATATGAATCAGGGCTTTAGTTTGTCGTTTGCTGTTTAGTTCATATTTGGTGTTCCTATAAATAGGTCATTTGGCTGTGATTCTTATTTCCAGAATTTTTTAAATTTTTTTTTTTTTTTAAGACCATGAATGTGTGATTGGTCTCAAAATGTCAGAGCTGGAATTGGAAAGGGCAGATAATCAAGGTTCCTGTCCCAGCCTGCTCCCTGCCTTCCCACTGTGGGCAGAGAAGGGCCAAATGATCTGTCTTGACACAGTCACCGAGGATTGTTTTGAGTTCCTAGGAATTTAACCCTCTGACTTTGACCTTTGACAACAACACTTAATTATTTCCAGCTCTCCAGCCAGGTCATAAACTGCTCCTTTAGAAAAGTTTCCTGCTTTCCATAAAAGAGAGCTCTTGGCTCCTGTCAGAGTTTACATTCTTTGACTGGAGGGGCTTCTTGAACCAGCAGGATGTTTCGGTGGGGTTAAAGAGTTCAGCATTTGGTTTTGTTTTTCACAGCAGAGAAATCCGTGTTCCAAAATGCCATCCTGTGTCCATGCTGTGTATCTCCCAATTTGTTCCTTTTTCTTTGCCTGGATTCTGTACTGTGAGGGTCTTCCATTATAAAACTAAAATTTTTCTACAGAATCAAAGTAAACAAAAGTATTCCACCCTCTTCTTATTTTCAGGGGCACACTTGCATAAAAAAATTATATTTTACTGATTCAGATACCCAGCAGTGACTGCCTTGGGCTCCTGAACCTTTAGCTTTTGGTCCCAACCTATGAGTGTGTGTCTTCCCTTGAGTGGCCTGTCAAGCTGCATACAACAACACTTCTGTATGAGGTAAGAGAAATGTTTCTTTTAATCTTTTTTTTTTTTTTTTCTGTAGTGTTTTCCATGTACTCCAATTTGTCAAGGAGACATTTATCCTTTGGTCAAAAAGTTATAAATTCAAACCATGAGTTTTGCCACACTAGCCAATAAATTGGAAGGCAGTAGCCTAGTTGAAGCACATGATGCCCTGAGAGCCACTGTTTCACAGAATCACAGAACCTTAGAGGCTAGAAGTGACCCCCAGAGATTATCAAGTCCATCCCCCCTGCCAAAGCAGGATCCCCTTGGGTGGTTCACAGAGGAACACATCCAGGCAGGTTTTGAAAGTCTCCAGAGAAGGAGATGCCACAACCTCTCTGGGCAGCCTGTTATAGTGCTGTGTCACCCTCACTGTAAAGAAGTTTCTCCTCATGTTGAGCTGAAAATGTTCCAGTTTGCATCCACTGCTATTTGTCTTATTGCTGCTGACCAGTGAAAAGGGACTCGCCCCATCCACTTGACACCCACCCCTCAGATATTTGTACTTAATGATGAGATCTCTTCTCAGTCTTTTCTTCTCCAGACTAAGCAGCCCCAGGGCTCTCAGTCTTTCACAGAACAGAATCATAGAATGGTTTAGGTTGGAAGGGACCTCAAAGCTCATCCACTTCCAACCCCCTGCCATAGGCAGGGACACCTCCCACTAGAACAGGTTGCTCAAGGCCTCATCCAACTTGGCCTTGAAGACCTCCAGGGAGGGAGCAGCCACAACCTCCCTGGGCAACCTGTTCCAGTGTCTCACCACCCTCACTGGAAAGAACTTCCTCCTAACATCCAGTTTAAACCCATTCCCCCTCGTCCTGTCATAACAAGACCTTGTGAATAGTCCCTCCCCAGCCTTCCTGTAGTCCCCTTTCAGATACTGGAAGGCCACTACAAGGTCTCCTTGAAGCCTTCTCTTCTCCAGGCTGCAGAGCCACAACTCTTGTAGCTTGTCTTAGTAGCAGAGCTGCTGCAGCCCTTTGAGCATTTTTGTGGCTTCCTCTGGACTGGCTCAAACAGTTCTGTGTCCTTGTGTTGGGAGTTCCTGAACTGCACACAGTACTCCAGGTGGGGTCTGAAGAGAGCAGAGCAAAGGGGCAGAATCCCCTCCCTTGCCCTGCTGCCCACACTGCTCTTGCTGCAGCCCAGCACATAGTTGCTGTCTGGGCTGCACTCACACTACAGGCTCATGTTGAGCTTTTTGTCAACTTTCACTCCACTCTTTCTCTGATTTAGGTGAACATACAAACCTAGACAGCCACAATGCACCAGGGAGTCAACAAAACAACAACAAAAAAAAAGTCTCTGCCCAGCAGCCTTGCAAGGCTCCTGCTTTTCACCAGCCTGAGAATGGATGGGTGGGGTGCACGGTCACCCCCGTGTGGTGACACCTCCTGGTGAGGAGCTATTGACAGCCACCAAAGCCTCACTTAAATAACAGCAAGGTTTAGCAGAGGATGTAATTCTGCCTTCCCACTTAACAGCTTTACCAGTAAGTTGCTGCTTTTTCCTTACATGGGGATGTGGTTGGTGAGGACATTCTTCTGAAATGAAAAGGCAGCTCGCTGCACCGAAAGCCACTTGCCCACATTTCTAGTGTGAGGCACTGGAAGGCAGCAAAACAGGGCTGAAAAACAAACTTTTCCTGAAACATCTATTTTTAGACTGATTTCCCAGCTTTTGCAGCCCCAGGCTCTGCCAGCCAGATCTGAGGCAGAGTCTGGTTGCTCCCTCAGGGCACTGTAGATATAGCTGGCCTCAAGCAGGTGGCTCAGGTCCAAACATGCATTTTCCTTGGCCCAGGTGTGTAGCCCAGGCTTGGACAGCTCTGAGGAATTGCTTGGAACACCTGCAACTTCTAAAGCTTTGTCCAAGCCTCAGCTTCAAAACTCCCCTGGTTCCCCCTCACCTTCACCTCGGGGTTTGGTGTGAGTGAGATGCCATAGCCACCTGCAGGACCATCGTGGCAGCAAAGCCTGTGACATGTTAGCACAGAAGGAAATGAAGAGTACCTTTTCTTGCCTCATGGCAGGGACAGAGAGATGGAAATGTGTGCATTCAGGATCACCAGTGGTAGCTCAGTGGTACAGTTGGCATGCCTGAGGAACAGGATAGCATCCAGAGGGACCTGGACAAACTCAAGAGGTGGCCATATGTGAACATCAGGAGGTTCAACACAGCCAAGTACAAGGTCTTACACCTGGGGCAGGGTGATCCCAGATATCAATACAGGCTGGAGAATGATGGGATTAAGAGCTCTTCTTCCAAGAAGACCTGGGGGTACTGATGAATGCTTGACATGAGCCAGCAACATGTGTTCACAGCCCAGAGAGGCAGCTGTATACTGGATTGAATCCATAGCAGTGTGGCCAGCAGGTTGAGGGAAGGAATTCTGCCCCTCTGCTCTGCTCTGGTGAGACCCCACCTGCAGTGCTGTGTCTACCTCTGGACTCCTCATCACAGGAAGGACACAATCCTGTTGGAGTGAGTCCAGAGGAGGCCACAAAAATTATTAGAGTGTTGGAACACCTCTGCTATGAGAACAGCCTGAGAGAGTTGGGATTGATCAGCTTGGAGAGAGAAGGCTCCAAAGAGGCTTTATTGCAGCCTTTCACTAGATAAAGGGGCCTACAAGAAAGATGATGGGGCTGAGAGAGATGGGGCTTTTCAGCCTGGAGAAGAGAAGGCTTGGAGGAGCCCTTGTAGTAGCCTTCCTATATCTGAAGGGGGCCTACAGGAGGGCTGGGGAGGGACTATGGACAAGGTCTTGTAATGACAGGATGAGAGGGAATGGGTTTAAACTGGCAGAGAGGAGATTTAAATGGGATGTTAGGAGAATGTTCTTCACAGTGAGGGTGGTGAGACACTGGAACAGGTTGCCCAGGGTGGTTGTGGCTGCTCCCTCCCTGGAGGTGTTGAAGGCCAGGCTCGATGAGATCTTGAGCGACCTCATCTAGTGGGAGGTGTCCCTGCCTATGGCAGGGGGTTGGAACTGGATGATCTTTGATGTCTCTTCCAACCTAAACTATTCTATGATTCTGTTTTCAGCAGGACCTGTTGCAACAAGACAGTGACACAGGTTGCCTGAAGAAGTGGTAGCAGTGATTGCAGTTTTTGGTTGTCAGAGAACTAATATATTTGGACAGTGGTGTTCTAAAGTTTGTCAGAACAGACAGCAGCTGTAAGCATCTTTCCTGCTCAGAGGTAGTATCCTGTGCCTTGGATTCCTGAGCATGACCTGGGAAATTCCAGCCCTTCCCCTGCCTCTGGAGTACTGCCAGCTTCCACCTCAGTTATACTTGGGAATGCAGCCATTGCCAGGCAAAGTGAGTTAAAAAAGATTAAAAAAAAAAAAAGACAAGACAGGAAGCTTTCCAGGTCACAAGCCCATAGGGAAAGGGCTGCATTTCAAGATCCACTTAGCTCCAAACACAAATGGCTCCTCTCTAAAACTGCCCAGAATCTCAGTTGCTGAAAACAAACCAGCAATTGCCTATGATCTTGAAGTCTGTGTCTTGAAGACTTCGTCTTTTTTGATGCTTTGGTCTCTCCACAGTCTCCTGCCTACAGGCAATGCCCTGCAAATGCCTTCTGCCACCTCACTCTCACCAGCAGCATTTTGTAAAGAGGTGAATTGTGTTTCTGTCCTTTCCTGTGGGTGTTTTCTTCAAGGCAAGCCTGTAGATGATTGACTTTTAAAATTGCAATTCCATGCTTCCTCAACCTAATTCTCACCCAGAGGTCTGCTTGACACTGTTCAGCAATGCCAAACTGCCCAGCTGCCAGTGTGAGAGCCCAGGACATTAAAATCCCATCCTTTCCTGCCTCTAGAATCACAGAATCGTAGAATGGTTTAGGTTGGAAGAGACCTCAAAGATCATCCAGTTCCAACTCCCTGCCCTAGGCAAGGACACGTCCCACTAGAACAGGTCACTCAAGGCCTCATCCAGCCTGGCCTTGAACACCTCCAGGGAGGGAGCAGCCACAACCTCCCTGGGCAACCTGTGCCAGTGTCTCACCACCCTCACTGTGGAGAACTGCTTCCTAACATCCCATTTAAATCTCCTCTCTTCCAGTTTAAACCCATTGCTCCTTGTCCTGTTATTACAAGACCTTGTGAATAGTCCCTCCCCAGCCCTCCTGTAGGTCCCCTTCAGATATAGGAAGGCTACTATAAAGTCTCCTCAAAGCCTTCACTTCTCCAGAAGCACCAAATGCTTCTATTTTCTCTAAATAATAAAACCCAGAAGTGAAGCCACCCATTTCATATTCTTCTTTCCCATAGGTGCCATATGGCATTTTTAAATACCAGCTTTCAGGGCCTGTCCTTTCTTAAAAGCTGAAGAAGTGAATAAAAATATGGCATAAAAATATTTTCCACGTGAGGTTAGGAAGCCAATGTGTCAGACACTGTATTTTTTTAACAGTTATGGTCTGTTAGATCATGGTCTTTTGTGGTCAGGTATGAGATCAGGCCCCCACAAAGCCATACCAGGAGAGTCACATGGAGCAAAACATATCAACTTAATAGCTTCCACCATTCAGGGGAATTCAGGAAAGTCAAAACGTGGGTGTGTGGAATGATCTATTAACCTGACAAAGCTAACCTGAGGTGACCTGACCTGGAAGGGTAGAGTAAAGAGAATTCCTTTTTGCAACGGGATGGGATTCAACAGGATCAGTCATGCCTGACTAACCTGATAGCATTCTATGAGGACATAACTGAATGGGTAGATGCAGGGAGACCAGTGGGTGTAGTCTACCTTGACCTTAGCAAGGCCTGTGACACTGTCTCCCATGACATCCCAGTGAGCAAGCTCAGGAGGTGTGGGATGGAAGAGCAGGCAGTGAGGTGGATTAGGAACTGGTTACAAGATAGAATTCAGAGAGTGGTGATCAGTGGTGCCAGGTCCAGCTGGAGAGCTGTAACCACTGGAGTCCCTCAGGGATCAGTCCTGGGTCCAGTCCTGTTCAACATCCATCAGTGACATTGGTGAGGGGACAGAGAGACAGAGTCTGCTCAGCAAGTTTGCTGATGACACCAAACTGGGAGGCTTGGCTGATACAGGTGAAGGCTGTGCAGCCATCCAGTGAGACCTGGACAAACAGAGCTGGGCAAAGAGGAACCAAATGAGGTTCAACAAGGACAAGTGCAGAGTCCTGCACCTGGGAAGGAATAATAAACTGCACTAGTACAGGCTGGGAGGTGATCTGCTGGAGAGCAGCCCTGTGGAGAGGGACCTGGGAGTGCTGGTGGAGAACATCCATGGCACAGCAATGTGCCCTTGTGGCCAAGAAGGCCAATGGGATCTTGGGGTGCATTAAGAGTGTGTCCAGCAGATCAAGGGATGTTCTTCTCTGCCTCTACTCTGCCCTGGTGAGAACTCATCTTGAATCCTGCATTCAGTTTTGGGCTGCCCAGTTTAAAAGGGACAGGGATCTGCTGGAGCGAGTCCAGCAGAGGGCTACGAGGATGATTAGGAGACTGGAGCAGTGCCTGGTGAGAAGAGGCTGAGGGTCCTGGGACTTCTTAGTCTGGAGAAGAGAAGACTGAGAGGGGATTTCACAAATGTTTATGAATATGTGAGGGCTGGTCAGGAGTGGGGGAACAGGCTCTGCTCAGTTGCCTTGTCTGTGGAAGGGGCTTCACCCTCAAAGGGTGCAGCAAGTGGTGTACCCATGCTCTGCATTAGCCTCACCTGTCACAGCTTATGGAGAAGCCCTGTCAGGAATGCATGTATGTATCATTAGACCATCCAACAAGGGCAAGCCACTCAGTGTTTGCCTAGTGTTGGGTTGGGCATGCTTGTGCTTCTAAGCCCTGCAGGCCAGGGAAATGTTACCTTCTTGCCCTGGGTTGTTGCAAAACACCATTATTGGCAGCTTATTGTCAGACAGGAACAAGGAACTTGCTGGATTTTCAGGGAAACGTTTATCATAGAATGGGCTGGGCTGGAAGGGATCTCTAGAGCTCATCTACTCTGGCCCCCCTGCAGTCAGCAGGGACGTCCCCACTAGACCAGCTCACCCAGGGCTCCATCAAGCCTCACCTTGCCTGTCTCCAGGGAAAGGGCCTCAACCACCTCCCTGGGCAACCTGTTCCAGTCTTCTGCTACCCTCATAATAAAGAACTTGTTCCTAACATCCAATCTAAATCTGTTCTTCTCAAGCTTGAACCCATTGCCATAGAAGGTTTCACCTCAACATGAGGAGAAACTTCTTTACAGTGAGGGTGACAGAGCACTGGAACAGGCTGCCCAGAGAGGTTGTGGAGTCTCCTTCTCTGGAGACTTTCAAAACCTACTTGGATGCATTGCTGTGCGAACTACCCTAGGGGATCCTGCTTGGCAGGCAGGTTTGGACTTGATGATTTCTGAAGGTCCCTTCCAACCTCTAATGTTCTGTGATTCTGTCATTGTGTAAAAGGGAGGCAGGCACAGGGCAAGCAGGTCTGTAAGCTGAGGGACTCACTCACAGTGTTTGCAGAGCAGAATGAGAGCATTGGAAGAAAAGCAGTGGCAACTCCTCCATGGGATCTTGCCTATTTTGTACTCTTTGGTTATGCTTTTACCTCAGAAGCTGATGATTGGTAGCATAAAGATTGCTGTGCTGGTGGTTTTCCATTCCAGTGGAAGGTTAAAGTTTCTGCTTCTGTCTGGTGCAGCTCCTCACAACCATCAATAAAAGCAGCGGGTGAAGTTTGCTCCTTGAACTCTACTTTGGCTAAGATCCACTTCTTGCCTCTACTTATATTGGTGTGCTGTAATGTATTAGAAACCTCTGATCATCAACAGAGATTAGATAAATACTGCTGAGGCAACTGATTATGGGCAGGAATGGAAAAAAAAAAGCACCAAAAAACCCCCAACAAAACAAAACCAAAACCAAAAGAATTCATTGTTCATAGGAACAGAATCATTAAAGTTAGGGGGGAAAAAAACTCCAAAATCATCAAGTCCAACTTTTGTTGCTAGCATAGTGCTTGTTTTTTAGAGGAGGGAGTGTTGTCTTTTTTTCTGACACTAACAACCTTCCCTGGCAGCAAGAGCAAGTGCAGAGGAGGGCAACGAAGCTGGGGAAGGGCCTAGAGAATAAATCTTATGAGGAGAGACTGAAGAAGCTGGGGGTGGTTAGTTTGGAAAAGAGGATGCTGAGGGGAGACCTCATCACTGTCTACAGCTACCTGCAAGGATGTCATGGAGAGGTTGGTGCCCATTTCTTCTCACAGGTAAATAGCAATAGAACAAGAGGGAATGGCCTCAAGCTCCCACTGAGTAGGTTTGGACTGGGTACTAGGAAAAAAATATTCACAGCAGGAGTGGTCAGGCATTGGAATGGGCTGCCCAAGGAGGTGGTGGAGTCACCAACCCTGGATATGTTTAGAAGTCGTTTGGATGTGGTGCTTGGGGACATGGTTTAAGGTGCACCTTGCAGAGTAGGGATATCAGTTGGACTTGGTGACTCTGAGGGTCTTTCCAATTGGAATGTTTCTGTGATTCTGTGGTTCTCAGAGCAGAAATGTGACTGCATAAAAACCTGTGTCTGTCCTGATCTTGATATTAAACTCAGTATAAAACACCCTGCTCTACCAGACAAATAAGCTAGCCCCTTTGATGCTGGTCGAAGGAAGAATTCTACTCAGTATTTTTCAGTTGATTCTTGACTAGTTCTGGACACATAAGAGTCCACAGGCCCTTTCTTCCCCTCCTGTGCTTGTCATAAAGACCTGCTTGATGCTGTAGCAGTGCATGTTTTCATGCTGTAAGCAATCTGTGGTGGTGATGTAGATTTTGTTGAGACTGTATGGGGTATTCTCTGAGAATAATGTTGTCATAATTTGATGTATCACTGCTGTGCCCCGCAACTCTGCTCTATGTTGATGTGCTCTGTAGCTTGCAAACCAGCCTCTCACTGTGGAACAGGAGCACACAGACCTTTCCAGTGCCCTCTGCCCCATAGCTCTGCCCCACAACTCTGCTCTATGTTGATGTGCTCTGTAGCTTGCAAACCAGCCTCTCACTGTGGAACAGGAGCACACAGACCTTTCCAGTGCCCTCTTTGCCCCATAGCTCTGCCCCACAACTCTGCTCTATGTTGATGTGCTCTGTGAGCTTGCAAACTAGCCTCTCACTGTGAAAAAGGAGCACACAGACCTTTCCAGTGCCCTCTGCCCCATAGCTCTGCCCCACAACTCTGCTCTATGTTGATGTGCTCTGTAGCTTGCAAACCAGCCTCTCACTGTGGAACAGGAACAGACAGGCCTTTCCAGTGCCCTCTCTGGCCAATGCAAGGTCTCTGTGTCCCATGACAGTTCTGTTATGGTATTCAGCAGTATGATCCTTGAACTTGTTTATGGTCTGTTTTCATAGCTCTGAGGAGGATGGAGCCATTTAAACAGTAACTGTTGGCTACCTGCCTGATGGGCCTAAGGACTAATCACAGCAGGTGTGTCTGGCTTGGGTCTGAACACAGATTCTCCTATGAAGTTCTTTTAAATGCATATTTCATATGGGAGAAAGTAACTTTAACATATTAATAATTAAATTAAGGTCAAATCTGTGAAAAAGTGCCAAAAGTTGCCCTTGCAAACATGAATGTTTCAGATTGTTCTGCTCCTTCACCTTGGAAAGTACTTGCCAACTTTGGACAGGTTTTGTGACTCATTTTCAGGGAATTCCTGACTCCTTTAAGCTTTTCCCTTATTTGTAGGTGTGTGCTGATGAGTTTGCTAAATGGGCTGTCCTGAGGCTGTTGGGTACACCTGACATCACTTATCCATCTCTGCAACCAAGTCATACAGCGCCAGGCCTTACACTAGTGTGTGACAGTTAAGATAGAAGCAAAAGCCCAAGCTGCATCTTGGTACAGTGGCATGAGGTGGGTGGGGTGGCATCTTTGCTTCCCCATACCTAGGCTGTTGGTGCATGACTCACAGCTGGCTAAGCAGGCAGTGGTGAGACTTCTGGCAGGTCAGAGGCTTGATAACAGCCAAGGACAAAGAGGAGTTGTTATCTCGTGTGCGTGAAGAAGCACTCAGTGCAGATGGGGTATTTGGCACTTAAACTCACGAGCTCAGCACTACATGCAAAGGTAACTGTTAGAAGTGTACTGAGCTTATTTTATTCACAGCCACTTCCTTAATCTAAAAACTGTGACAGTTTTTCCCTTTAACAGCTTTCCTTTCTCCCATAGCTCCTACTGTTGGAGGTGGGGAGGGACCTTCTAGGCTATCAGGTAGTGAGAGGACTAGGGGAAATGGAGCAAAGCTGGAGGTGGGGAGATTCAGACTGGATGTGAGGAAGAAGTTCTTCACCATGAGAGTAGTGAGAATCTGGAATGGGTTGCCCAGGGAGGTGGTTTGGGCCACATCCCTGGAGGTGTTTGCAGCCAGGCTGGCTGAGGCTGTGGGCAGCCTGATCTAGGGTAGGGTGTCCCTGGGCATGGCAGGGGGGTTGGAACTGGATGATCCTTGTGGTCCCTTCCAACTCTGGCTGAACATGTCCAGGTGAGTTTCGAATATCTCCAGAGAGGGAGACTCCACACCCTCCCTGGGCAGCCTGTTCCAGTGTTCTGTTACCCTCACAGGGAAAAAAATAATCCTCATGTTTACATGGGACTTCCTGTGCCTCAGCTTGCACCTATTTGCCCTTGTCCTGTCATCAGACATCACTGAGAGCCTCACCCTTTACATATTTATAAACACTGATGTTTTAAAATGATTTATGTTGATATTTATAAACATTGATTTATGAAGAATGATGGTGGCCTAGAGGGCAAGGACCCAAATGTGGAACTCAGATATACAATTAGTAAACACAGCCACAGAATCGTAGACCTGCCAAACCACCACACCTCCATTGGGCAATGGTGCTGCAGCCCAGGACTCTCCCATCAGATGAAGATGTCACCCAAAGGAACTGCCTGAGATTGAGCTGGGGATTGTCACCCTCACGCTGGTGAGTGAATACTGCTTCTGGATACATCAGACACACCTTGTCAGATATAGGGAGGGTATTTTTCCAGTTTCTGGTTTTCTTCTCTTTTGATGCCTCTGAAGTGTTTGGGCAGGCAGAGTGTTCCCTGTCAACTCCCACCCTTAGGTTTTTCTTTAAAAATAATACTTAAAGTGCTTGCATTTGCTTTTCTTTTAAGTATCAAAGAGCAGCCTGGAGTGCAGACTCCTGTCCCTTGGGTTTACATTTCTGCCAGCAAAGTCACCACTCCCATTCTGCACTTGTCACTCTCTTGCAGCTCACTAGCCACCCAAGTGGGCACTGCACAGCCTTCCTCTCAGAGCCATCCATTAAAGTGTGTGTGGGGCTTTTTGGCAATTCAAACAATTGCTGATCTGCAAAATTGAAAACCAGATGTTCACTAAACGGAGCAGAGGGTGCTGCTGAAAGCAGAGCTGGTTTTAAAAAGGAAACTGTTTAATGAAAGCAGAACAGGTTCTCTCTCTCTTTGCTTTCTGAAAAATCAAATCAGGGAAATGAAAATGTTTGGGGTTTTATTCAGGCCCGTACTTCAGCAGCACCTGCCTGATCTGGATGAAATTGGTGCCACTAAGGTGGTAGACACAGGGCTCATTTCCAAAAAGATTCAGGTACCTAACACTGGTTTGAGGTGCTTCGGTCTAAATGCAGATCCTTAAGACCTCTTTGCTGTCCTAGGGGACCTGGAAACCTAACTCCAGCCTCCAGCAATTGTCTCAGAGCTCTGCTTGAGTCGGTGGCAGCTGCTTTTCGTCTGCTCTTTGTTGAAGAGGGAGGGAAAGACATTCATACCTCCATACTGCCCAAGGACATTTGAATTCATGTATCTCACTTCCCTGGAGAGCATCCTAAGCAGCTAACCAGAAAGCTAACCTGAAGTGGTGCTCCCTTTGCTATGACTCTCCCTGGCTTAAAGTCATTACATCTATAATTGTTAAAGCACAGACAGACATCAGAGGCTGACTCTGCCTGTGTGGTGGTAGACCCCAGTTCTCACTCTAAGGATCTTAAGGTTTCCTTTTATATTTATTTCTAGTAGTTTAGTATTAGGTGGACAGTTCAGAAAGGTACAAAACTTACTGAACCTTTGTAAAAGGTTGTTATTAATTGTCCTGGGTTGAGCTGGAACAGAACTAATTCTGGTTGGTGATTTTCAGCTCAGTCTCATGCATCAAGAAAAGTGTGGCCAGCAGGTCAAGAAAGTTTCTCCTCCCTCTCTATTCTTCTCTGGTGAGGCCTCATCTGGAGTACTGTGCTCAGTTCTGGGCTGCCTGGTTTAAGGACAGGGAACTGCTTGAGAAGACAGATCAAAGGGCTAGGAAGAGCATAGGTGACCAGAACATCTCTCACATGAAGAAACCCTGAGGCACTTGGGGCTTTTTAACTTGGACTGAGGGCATCTTATTAATGCCTAGAAATACTTAAAGGGTGGTTCTCAGGAGGATGGTGCCAGTCTTTCTTTCAGCCTGGAGAAGAGAAGGCTTCAAGGAGACTTTATAGTAGCCTTCCAGTATCTGAAGGGGTCCTACAGGAAGGCTGGGGAGGGACTATTCACAAGGTCTTGTAATGACAGGACGAGGGGGAATGGGTTCAAACTGGTGGAGGGGAGATTTGAATGGCGTGTTAGAAGGAAGTTCTTCACAGTAAGGGTGGCGAGGCACTGGAACAGGTTGCCCAGGGAGGTTGTGGCTGCTCCCTCCCTGGATGTGTTCAAGGCCAGGCTGGATGAGATCTTGAGCGACCTCATCTAGTGGGAGGTGTCCCTGCCTATGCTGGGGGGTTGGAACTGGATGATCTTTGAGGTCTCTTCCAACCTAGACCATTCTATGATTCTTCAGTGCTTAGTGACAGGACAAGGGGCAACATTCTGCCTTTGAGCCCCATTCATGTGTTCCTGAATCCAGCTCCTGAAGTCAATTACTACCAGCCACTGAGTCCAGTCTGGGACTTTCCCAGAGCCTGCCCCCACCATCAGTGGTGATAGTGCCATAATTGCCAGCAGGGGGGTGGGTTTGATGTTGCTTTGTATCTGCTTCATGTTATTTTTATTATTTTCATTAAAGCAAGTTTAGCTTTCCTTTTCCAACCCATTAATTCCTCTCCCTTATCCCCTTTCTCTTCCCTTTTGGAAAAAGACAGGGCTTAACAGAGTGTGTCTGTAACTCACCTAGTGACTGTCCCAGTCCTGAGCCTTGACAATTAACTCAAATCCAACATCTGGGTCCATTATACAAACACAAACATAGGGGGTCCATGAAATTTAAGTGAGCAGAATGTTTTGCAGACAGCCGTGGTCCATGGGCAAAGGCAGCACTGACAGCAAGCACCAATCTGCAGAACAGAAAGGAAATACTCTTGCTGCCTGCCCACAAGCAGGTGCAGCATCACACTGGGATGTTTTCATAGACACAGTGTCACACTCCTCTGCTACATCTGCGTCATTCAAGGAAAAATAAAAGGATAATGTTCTGATTGCTGTCTTCTCCTCTTCCAGAATTATTCTCCCTGATTTTTCATGGCAGGAAATGCTGATTCTGGAGCTATTTAAAAGATGTACAGATGTGGTGCTGAGGGACCTGGTTTAGTGGTGACCTGGCAGTGCTGAGTTCGTGGCTAATCTTGATGATCTTAAAGGTCTTTTCCAATTAAAGTGATTCTATGATTCTACTATCTCAGCTCCTAAAAAGGTGTATTTTGCAATTTTTCTTGGACCTGCTAAGAAAATACAGTCCGTCAGACAGGGCACTGTAACCTGAAGAGCCAGAACAGGGTTAGGTTCTGCAAATTGAGCCCAAACTCTCAGGAGTTTGTCCTTTCAAACAACCAGACACACTCTACAAATCTCTGTCCTTCCTGGGCACCTTGCAACTGAGATCTGTATCGGTTGTTTCAATGGAGCTGAGCATAAACCTGCACAATGTGTGTGCCCTTTTTTCTCTCTCCCTTCAAGATTCAGCAGTGGTTTTGAAGAAGAGTCAAGCTTTCCTTCTCCCCAAGTGCCTTCTGCCTTGACGATGTGCCTTCTCCTCAAAGCCACGCCACCTTCCTCCACATATTTATGTCCTCATCCCAGGAAAGGACTACAAATGGTTTCTTCTCAGAGGTAATTAGTGATAGAACAAGGGAAAATGGCCTCAAGCTGTGACTGGATAGGCATAGACTGGACTTTAGGAATTTTTTTTCCCAGCAAGAGTGGTCAGGCATTGGAATAGGCTGCCCAGGGAGGTGATTGAGTCCCCAACCCTGGATGTGTTTGAAAGTCATTTGGATGTGGTGCTTGGGGATATGGTTTAGGGTGCGCTTTGTAGAGTTAGGGATATTGGTTGGACTTGGTGGTCTCGAGGGTCTTTTCCAACCTGAACATTTCTGTGACTGTGAAATTTTGGCACGAGTGCTTTTTCAAAACATACCACCTCTTATTAGACACCAGGGAAGCTTGTTAACTCCGTCTGCTGCTCTTCTCGTGGGGTAAGTGGTTTTTTTGTAAACAAACTTTTAACGCCCTCTACTAAAGAAGTGTTGTTCTCAGCAGGAACACCCTGAGCAGAGTCATGATATACATACCTGCCCTTTTGAAATGAACAGCCCCACAGTAACTGCCATCTGCCACTCTCTTAGTAAACACTGTGATATTATGTCATGCACTCAATTACGCAGGTCACCGGGCTGTGGGCTACTGCTTTTTTAAAACCAGCTGTTGAAATAAAGCTTTGGTTTAGGTGCAGCAAATCCATTACCGCCTGCTCCTCAAAGCAAAAGGGCTCCTTTCAGCCAGCCCTGCCTGTTCCCTTACGTCAGCAAGGAAACTGCTGGCTTCTTTCTTATGGACTCCTGCAATTAGTGGCTAATAAATGGGCAACAGTTACTGCAGAGGCCACCCCAAACCCTTCTTCTCACAGAATCATAACATGGTGGAAGCTGGAAAGGACCTTTGAGGATCGTTTAGACCAATCCTTCTGCTAAAGCAGGGTCAGTTAGAGAAGGTTGCACTTGAACCACCACTCGAGGTGTTCAAGGCCAGGCTGGATGAGGCCTTGAGTGAACTGATCTAGTGGGAGGTGTCCCTGCCTATGGTGGGGGGTTGGAACTGGATGAGCTTTGAGGTCTCTTCCAACCTAAACCATTCTATGATTCTATGAACGCATCCAGATAGGTCCTGAATATTTCCCAAGAAGGACACTCCACATCCTCTCTGGATGGCTTGTTGCAGTGCTCAGGCACCCTCACAGGAAAGTTGTTTTTCTTCATGTGCAGATGGAACCTCCTGTGTTCAAGTTTGCCACTTGTCCTGGTGCTGGGCACCACTGAAAAACAACCTGGCCCCATCCTCTTGGCACCTGCACTTCAGATGTTAATGATCACTGGTAAGATCCCCTCTCAGTCTTCTCCAGGCTGAACAACCTCCATTCTCTCAGCCTTTCCTCATCAGACAGGTGCTTCAGTCCCTTCATCATAGTCTTAGCCTTTCATCAGATGCTCTCCAGCATTCTACTGCCTGTCTCTGGCCAAGCCTATAGACAGTATCTTCCACGGGGGAATGGCCTCAAGTTGAGACTGGGTAGGTTTAGATTGGACATTAGGAAAGAAGTTTTTCATGGAGAGGATGGTCAGGCACTGGGATGAGCTGCCCAGGGAGGTGGTGGAGTCACCTACCCTGGATGTGTTTAAGTGTTGTTTGGATGTGGTGCTTGGGGATATGGTTTAAGGTGAATCTTGTAGAATAGGGTTATAGGTTGGACTTGGCGATTCTGAGGGGCTTTGCCAACCTGGGTGCCCAAAGACAATAACATGCTGTGGATATGTATCTACTGCATTCAGTGTGACAGATAGAGAGAGCTCTGTAAGGTTCCTGTGATCTGTTTATTATGCAGGAGGTGTCTGTTTGGTGTGGTGGACACATTGTGCCTGACTCGTTGCACCTGGTTGGTTCTCAGCTGAAATCCTCCGTTCTAAAAGTGCAGGTCACTGTACTAATCAGACAGGTCTTTTGGCAGGTGCATTGTGAGTCCATTCTGTGTATCCCTCTGGCTGAGTAAGACCCTGATGGATCTTATATCAAAGGCTTGTCTGGACTGGCTTTAGGAGCACAATGTGAATTATATGGAGCAGGTGTGAGTGCCAGAGGAAGGCGGAGGTGGTTGTCACACTCCACAGCTGAAAGCCACCCACCGTCAAGGCTGCTTTTCATGACCTCTGCCAATACAGACCCCACTGGAAACAGAGCCCTCTGAGGCTCTATGGTAAGCCTGAAGGGACAGAGCAGGCTTTTGAGGGAGGACATAAAAAAAAAATTAGGAAAAATTCCTGCTTCAAATGAAGGTAATTTTTAATGACTTGTGTGTCAAGAGCAAACTGAAGGGGGAAAAAAAAGAAAGAAAAAAGAAATAAAGTAATGATTTACAGAAATCTCTCCCTTTGCCTTCAAAGTAAGCAGTAGGCTTTCCAGGTCAAATTAGCTGCATCAACCCACCACAGCACAACACAGGAAAGCTTTGTGGAGGGAGCCAGTTACAACTCTAGCATTGTGGTTTGAGGAGGAGCTCTGTGGTCAGATTGTGCCATGCTATAAGCAATGAGAGAGTCCTTCAGGCTGGCAAACATTTCTCTTGACAGGGCAATGGGACCATGCAGTGTGCTTTTTTTTCCCATGAGGAAAATGCTTGGATTTGCCCCCTTATATGCTACAGGTGTTGAGTTAGAGCTACCCAACATCTAGAGTCTTCTCTTGCAGGTATGTTGGCTGATGTTCTAAGGCTGCAGTTAGAATGCCTCAAAAGAGACCGCCTGTGGTTTTGCTTCCAGCAAAATTGAAGACCCACTACAACTGAGGGAGCTTCTTTAGGTGTGTGGGGAAAAGTATGCAAGGGTTAATGAAATGTTCTTCTAACAGAGAAATTTTGGATGGCTCCTGGGAAATTGGGAAATGCTCATATTGAATGCATCCAATAATATCAACTGGCAAGTTATTCTTGCCACCCTTTCCCAAGGCAGTGATTTCTTCATTGACGTTGGTAGTCATAAGCCCCTTGTGTATCCACTGTTAGATGCTGAAGAAGACATCTAAGACTACAAGTAGAAATTCCATTGCACTTCATGCTATATCTAGTAAAAGAATCACAGGATGTTAGGGGTTGGAAGAGATCTCCAGACATCATTGGGTCCCCCTGCCAGAACAGGACCATAATGTAGTGCAGGTCACACAGGAATGCATCCAGATGGGTCTTGAAAGTCTCCAGAGAAGGAGGCTCCACAGCCTCTCTGGGGAGCTTGTTCCAGTGCTCCATGACCTTTCCAGTAAAGAAGTTCTTCCTCACATTGAGGTGGAACTTCCTGCACTGTAGCTTATACCCATTGCCCCTTCTCCTGTCGCAGGGTGTCAGACGCGGTGGGGGGAAGGATGCTCCATGGACTCCATGCAATCCAATATGAATTAATGGAAGACCTTTATTACTCATCACACCTGTGTTTATACAGACCAAGCACCACACCTACAAATATTCATCTGTTAGCATAACCTAGGCAAGCACAACTCCAGTCATTAACATAGATAAATCTGTTATTCTGTGGGCCACCTGCAACTGCTATCTCCTGGTCTCATGTTGGGGGACCATGTTATGAGAATCAGGTCAGATGTCCTTCCTCAGCTGTGGGAATGAAGGTCGAATTGCTCATTATTTTTCACTCTCATCACATTCATCACAGCAGGGCACAACTGAGAAGAGTTTGCCCCCTCCCTCTTGACCCTCAGCCCTCAGATGTTTATAAACATTGATTAGATTCCCTCTAAGTCTTCTCTTCTCCAGACCAAAAGGCTCCAGGTCCCTCAGCCTCTCCTCAGAGGGCAGTGCTCCAGCCTCTTAATCATCTTTTTTAGCCCTCCGTTGCACTCGTTTGAGTACATCCCTGTCCCTCCTGAACTGGGGAGCCCAAAATTGCACACAGTATTCCAAGTGAGGTCTCACCAGGGCAGAGTAGAGGGGGAGGAGAACCTCCCTCAATCCCTCTGTAGTCCACTACAGGATGAAGGTGAATTGTAAAGTAACAGAGCTTTGTGTATTCATGTGCTCTGAGTGTTCTGGTTAAGTATTTGGGGTTTGTGTTGATTGGCTTGGAGGCTTTTTTAAACAGAACCACAGCATGGTGGGGTTTGAATGGAACCTCTGGAGACTATCTAGTCTACCCTCCACTACTGAATCAGGGTCACCCAGAGCAGGCTGCACAGGATCATGTCCAGGTGGATTTGGAATCTCTCCAGAGAGGCAGAGCACTGGGCAGCTCAGGGGTGCATCATCCTCAAAGGTAGGAAGCTTCTGCTTTCCAAATCGAGTTGGCTCTTCTGTATTGCTCCTCCCTCAAAGGAAGCAAGCCCTGGGGAAATACTGCCATGGAAAGTTTCTCCACTGTAGGCCTACTAAATTAAATTGGAGGCCTTTCACCATGGAAATGTGGTAGCAGCTGTGGTAATACAAGTTACTGCAAGTGGCAAAAGGAGTCTGAAAAACTGCTGTACGAAGCAGACTTCCTAAAAAGCAAGATTATTTCTTCACTATGTTAGCACATATATAAGTAAGCTTACAAAATTTTGCAGACATTTCTGATTATGTAAAAAAAAAAAAAATTAAAAATGAGGGAAGATGGATTGCAGGGTTACCCAATATCAGCATTTTTCATGTAATTCTAAGGCACTCAAGTTACAAAATTCAGTTGCAGCTTTATTTGTGTTTTTGTAGAAGACTTTAAACAGTACAGTGTATAATAACAATTACTGCTTATAAAGGGGGAAGAACATTTTCTGCCAGTTCTTAATACAAGAGTTCTGTATGCAGGTGACCTTGGTTAAGGCTTTGCATTTCAAAGCTGTGATGAAGGGACACTCCTAGTAGGGTTGGGATCTGTGGATGTAAATTGTGACACCTGCATGTGCAGCTTCGCATGCAACAGTTAATGTCTGAACAAAGCCTTCTGGCTGGATTGAAACCTCTGGACCAGGCTTCCTGGAGAGGTGGGGGAGTCTTCTTCTCTAGAGATTTTTCAAGACCTGTCTGGATGCCTTCTAGCTGATCCTGCTTTGGCAGAGTGGTTGGATTTGAGGATCTCTGGAGGTTCCTTCCAACACTTACTATTCTATGACTTTAGAGGAGAGGGAACAGGAAGTCTAGAGAAAAGAGTCTAGCTATCTGAGTGTAGAATATTCCCTGGAACCCAAGCCAAAAAAAAAAAAATAAAAAGAAAAGTGTTTTTTTCCCTCTTTCCTAGAAATGTTAAAGTGTTAGGATGTAGATACAGGAAGCAGCTTCTCAATTGGCAAGTCTCATCCACAGTGAGTACTGACCTCTTGCTGCCATATGCCAGCATCTCAGCTCTGTCACTGCAACCATCTGTGATGCTGCATGCTGAATAATTTCCCCTGCCAAAGGACATGGAAGGCCACTGACCACCCCATGTGCAGCACCAGATGTCATGTTAAAGAGCTTGACAGACTTTTCTGGATACAGTCACATGAAGAGTCCAGTGGAGGGCTACGAAGAAGAGGGGACTGGAACATCTCTCTGACAAGGAAAAGTTGAGAAAGCTGTGGCTGTTTAGTCTGCAGAAGAGAAGACTGACATAGGATCTTCTCAATGTGTATTAATACCTAAAGGGTGAGTATTAAGAGGATGGGGCCAGACTCTTTTCAGTAGTGTCCAGTGACTGGACAAGGGCCAATGGAGAAAAATAGGAACACACAAGGCTGGACCTAAGCATAAAGAAAAACTTATTTGCTGTGAGAGTGTCAGATCACTGGAACAGGATGTGCCACCTTCTCCTCTGGAGAGATTCAAAACCCACCTGGACGTTGTGATCCTGTACAACCTGCTCTGGGTGACCCTGCTTGGCACCCCAGCATGCAACCATTGCCTCCAGCTGCATTAGGCAATGAGACATTAACTCTCCAGTATCATTTGCTATGCTGGCCACTAAGCAAATGCTGAATTAGTCATGCTTCTATCAATGTTGGGTTACTCTACTCAAAAAGATTCTTTTGAACTCAATACCCTTCACCTCTCCTATGAGGAAAGGCTGAGAGAGTTGTGGCTGTACAGCCTGAAGAAGAGAAGGCTCAGCAAGACCTTATTGCAGCTTTCTGTACTTAGAAGGAGCCTAGAGGAAAGCTGGGGACACGTTTTTAGCAGGGCCTGTTGTGACAGAACAAGGGGTGATGGTTTTAAACTATAAGAGGTTAGATTTAGACTAGATACAAAGAAGATCTTTTTGATAGTGAGGGGTGGTGAAACACTCTCAAGTTGCCCAGAGAGGTGGTAGAAGCCCCATGCCTGAGATGTTCTGGTCAGTTTGGATGGGTCTCTGAGCAGTCCGACCTAGCTGCAGATGTCCCTGCTTACTGCAGGGAGGTTGGTTTTGATAACCTTTAAAGGTTCCTTCTAACCCAAACTATTCTATGAGTCAGTTCCAGAGATGTACTTTTGTTGTTGTTTTTGTTTCTGTTCTCACCAAGGATGACATTTCAGCCTTACGTGGAGAACCTGACTAAAGCTTTGCAATACTTAGAGACCATCAAGCTGTAGCCCTTGACTTGTTTGGAGCTTTATCAGGGTGGTGTGCTTTTGGATTACTCACTTTGGTGTGGAATTTCACCCTTTGGGTTTATATTATCATGCTTCGTTGCAAAAAAGCCTGGTGAAAACTGAGTCTGAATATGACTGCACTCTCCAAATATGCCTCCCTGAAGCTGATATCTTTGCTTTTCTTATCTGGTTACATTTAAAGCTGCTGACACTTTTAGGTAAAATTTGCTTCCATCTACCTGAAAGCACAGATCAAATTAGGGTGTACTCTGCAAAAAAACAAGCACAGCTGCTCTAGCTTATTTGCCCAGGTGGTTAGAAAACAGCCTGTGATGTTGTGTTAGTCGTTCTTGTGGTTGAGCTTTTCCAATTAGCATCCCATAACAAAAGGTTTATATTGAAATATGTGGTTTAAGTGCTGAAGATCAGCTTCTGGGTCGAGGCAATGCCAAGCACAAATCCAGGCTGGGCAGTGAGTGGCTGGAGAGCAGCCCTGTGGATGCTGGTGGACGAGAAGCTCAACATGAGCCAGCAGTGTGCACTTGCAGCTCAGAAAGCCAAGCAGATCCTGGGCTGCATCAGGAGAAGTGTGGCCAGCAGGTCGAGGGAGGTGATTCTCCCCCTCTACTCCACTCTGGTGAGACCCCACCTGGAGTACTGTGTCCAGTTTTGGAGCCCCTATTACAAGAGGGATGTGGACATGCTGGAGTGTGTCCAGAGAAGGGCCACGAGCATGCTCAGAGGGCTGCAGCACCTCTGCTATGAGGACAGACTGAAAGAGTTGGGGCTGTTCAATTTGGAGAAGAGGAGGCTCCCAGGTGACCTTCTTGTGGCCTTCCAGTATCTGAAGGGGACCTACAAAAAAAGCTGGGGAGGGACTTTTTAGGCTCTCAGGTAGTGACAGGACTAGGGGGAATGGAGCAAAGCTGGAGGTGGGGAGATTCAGATTGGATGTGTGGAGGAAGTTCTTCACCATGAGAGTGTTGAGAGCCTGGAATGGGTTGCCCAGGGAGGGTGGTTGGGGCCACATCCCTGGAGGTGTTTTCAGCCAGGCTGGCAGAGGCTGTGGGCAGCCTGATCTAGGGTGAGGTGTCCCTGGCTATGGCAAGGGGGTTGCAACTAGATGATCCTTGTGGTCCTTTCCAATCCTGACTGATTCTATGACACTGCTGAATGTTCTTGCCCAATATTCTACATCAGATGTCTGCATGGCAGTGCTAGGGTCGACCAAGCTCAGGTTGTTATTCCAAGGACAGGGTGAAAAAAACTACCCATGACCTGGATTATAAAATGTTGACATTAAAGGTCTGCTGGTCCTTGTAAAGAGCGTGGTTTTGTAATTCAAAGAAACCTGATCTCCTGAAAGTGCCCTGCTGGGCCTGCAGCTGACATCATGTTTGTCTGAGCTTTAACAGATTCAACAGAACTGGTATGATTAAAGCAACTTTCAGCTCCCTGTATTTTTGGAACAGAACTGTGGAAAAGACACTCGGAGTTAAAGATGACAGCTCCCCGGGGACCTTGACTTCACCAGATTCGTTAGAAACGGAGTCACAGAACCTAAAGCTAAAGCTGAAAAGAATCCAGAGTTTATTTGTGATTCCTTGGTTACCTGTGAAGAATCAGTTCCTTTTCTAGCAGTGGTCATTTAGGATCGGTGTGAGAGGTATGTGCCCAGGAGCAAGCCAACTGAGACTGCATTCATAGCCTCCAATTTAAGCCGCTGTTAACAGGCTGTGCAGGCATTCTTCCCCAGCTATAAACACACAGCAGCTGCCTTTCAGCAATAAATTGACGGCAGGGAGATGCTGTCCTTGCTGCGTTAAATGAAGAGCAGGCTTTCAGCTCCCTAACTGCGCGGTTGGCATTTTATCACGGCCCTCATCAGGAAGGCTACCCGGGAAGCTCCAGAGGGAAACAAGTGCACGCAATTACCGCATATGCAAATACAGCAATTGTCATGTATCGCTGAGATAATCCTTATCGCCAAAGGTCAGCAGGCAGGTGCCACCTGCGCTACAGTTGCTCAGAGAACTTTAGCTGTAACGTAGACAGGTATATTTCTGCACAAAGACCTTGACTCTTGCTTTAAAGCAGTTACATTTTTGGGGCACTCTTTTACCAATACTGTTTTCAGTGACTCTAAGCGGATTTCTCTGTCTCTCTGCCTTTCACTTCAACTGCTAATCTCAATCTTCTTGTGAACTCCTTATCTTGATCACCAATATTACTACTTTGTCAAGATACCCTTCTGGAAAACTACTCTTTTACATTACAGAATAGCATTGGATTCAACTCGCCACTGCCTATGTCCTCAGTGTTTTTCTTTCTCAGCCTATAGCCTAATTTCTCATTCAGATCCTCCAATTAGTTCAAACCAGCACAAGAATAGACTACATTTCCAACTAAAAGATGCTTTAACCCAGAAATCATTACGTGTGGCTGTTTGAGCTAGATTTCTACATAGGAAAAAAAAGTAGTGAAGAGATGAACATTGTAGGAATAGGCTATATAACAGCAACAATGGATAAGTTATAATTTCATTGGAGCATCAAGAGCCTTATGTCTGGAAGCACAGCTTGTTCTTCCCCTTGCTGCTTCTGCTGCACCCGCTCATATCTTCCCCTGCTGCTGCTGCTGCTTTGCCACTGCTTGGCTCCTTCCCCATCTTCCTTAAGGTTGTTTTTTGGTTTGTTTTTCTTCTAGTAGCATATACTTTTTATACTGTTATATTTAGTTTAAACTATAAGAAAATACTATCTCATTTTTCCTGACTTTCTGAAGGAATCTGTAGTGTAGTGAGTTTATTCTACCAGGGGAGGGGTGGGGGAATCCACTCTAACCCAGTATATTGTTACATTTTAAGATGCTCGTAGATGTGCTGAAGGGAGTGAGTTTCCTCTAAACACCTGAAGCAGACAAGCTGGAGCTTCAAAAGATAGTCTTTGTGGCCATGGAGAATTGCAAGGAGGACTCCATCTATAAGGAAGGCAAGCAGCACATCATGGCATGTCTTCAGTGTACAACCTTACCCAGGCCAAGCTTTGCAACTATCAGGTTTCCTGTACTATGCCCTCCAGACTGGAAGGGAGAGTGGGTGAAGGTGGGACAGCCCTAGAGAAGAGTTCTGGCAGAAGTGGCTGCTGGTGGAAGGCGTTGAATCATTGCACCCTGGTGGCGCAGCTCTCTGCAGCCAGAACCACCCGGTTGCTGAGCAGCACTAGTTTCCTTTGGTAGCTCTAGCTGCAGGAGGGTTGCAGCCACTCACTCCAATTTCCTCCCTAGACAGACAGTCTGTCTGGAAGGCTCTGTGCCAGGGTTCATGCTGGCACAGGGGTTCAGCCTCTAGTTAGGAGGATCTTGTTACTAACGTGTTTGTAATACTGATGCTATGAGCGCTTACAGTACTGTTGTGCTTTTTTACAGGAGCTGTATTTATTTGCTCCTGCAAAAAGCAGCAACAGAAAGGATAAATTTTCATGATATGCAGCGAGAAGTGGCAACCAGCACTTAAAATATTTTCCTCAGTGTCCTGCCCCACTGTGCTGCTTTACCCGCAGAGGATGACAGAAAGAGAACTTGAACCAAAGCGTGTTTCTCCTCATTTTGCAAACTGACCAAGTTCCTCTTTCCAACATGAGGTTGGACATGTATACATGCTGTAAGACCGAATTGTTAGCTAATCCTCTCTTCTGGAGTCTGTCTGACAAAGGGTAGTGAGATATTTTCCTTTTGTAATCTGTTTAAGTAAACGAAATTAAATCTCCTCTTGGCTAGGTTTAAAGATCAAGTCATACAAGCCTGGAGTAGTTCTGCTGTATACATTTCCCTTGGAAAGTATCTCCTTCAGTTTTTCTCTTTGTGAATCAGCTCTGAGGCCTCCATTAGAGAATAGTTTATTCCCAGCTTCAGTTAATATCCTTCAAATGTGTTGTAGTTGTACACAGCAGTTCCTGTGCTCTTAGCTCTCAAAGATTATCACAGGACAGGGCAACGTCTACCTGAAACCAGACGCATTTAATTGTTTGCTGATGTCAGAGTAGGGATGGGAAAATTGTGTGTACAAAATTTATTATAATAGTTGTGGTCCTTTCCCTTTAGTAAGACTATTCTTGATTTTGTGGTTAAATAGTTGGGTTTGACTTATTTTGGTTTTCCCTGAGTTCTGGATTCTTTAAAGGCAGGTTCATTATTCGGTGCACATTGCAAGCAAACCTGTTTAAATTCTGATCTCTTTGGGATGATTGTTCACCTTATATATATGTGTTTATATATACATATACACACACACATATATATAATTATTAATTCCTGTGATGACTGCCACCCTCACACGCTAATTGTACTCTTCTTGTTCCTTACCAAGCAAGCAGAAGGTAAGGAAAAGGTTTGTGAGATGGTCTTTATTTTCTTATCAGGACTCAAATGATTTTTAGGACAAGGCCATAGAAAATGGTGCAATCAAAAGCTAACATGATGTAAGCCCTGAGTATTGCCCTTGCATTCTTGGCCACTTTGGGTCACTTCCTAGCATGCATAAGCTTGTATTAACTTCTTTTCCTTCCTCTACTGCCACATGTTGCAAGGACTTAGGACACACTTGTGTACAGATCCATCTACAAATGTAGAAGTATCCTGCCACCTCACTACTCCTTCTCTCCCTCTCCTATGCCACATTAGAAACATAGCATCAGAGAATAGCTTGGGCTGGAAGGCACAGAATGATTTGGGTTGGAAGGATCCTTTAAAAATCACCTAGTCCAACTCCCCATCAATGAGCAAGTACATCTTCATCTAGATCAGGAGGCTCAGAGCTCCAAACATCCTGACCTGAAATGTATCCAGGGTTGGGGCATCTACAACGTCTCTGGGCAACTTAGGCTAGTGTTTTACCACACTCGCTCTAAAACATTTCTGTCTTCTATCTAGTATGAATATCCCCTGTTTTAATTTAAAATCATTACCATTTGTCCTGTCACTACAGACCCTGTTAAAAAGTCTATCCCATCTTTCTTCTAGGCACCTTTTGAGTACTGAAAGGCCACAATAAGATCTCCCTGGAGCCTTCTCTTCTCCAAGATGAATAACCCCAACCTCTCTGAGTCTTCCTTCATAGCAGAGGTTTTCCTCTCCTCTGATCAAGAAAGGCCTGGATGGAGTACTTAGTGCCATGGTCTAGTTGATTGAATAGGGCTGGGTGATAGGTTGGACTGGATGATCTTGGAGATCTCTTCCAACCTGGCTGATTCTATTCTATTCTATTCTATTCTATTCTATTCTATTCTATTCTATTCTATTCTATTCTATTCTATTCTATTCTATTCTATTCTATTCTGTTCGGGCCTTCTCTGGACCACTCCAACAGGTCCATGTCTCTCCTGTGCTAAGGATTCCAGAGCTGTATGCAACACTGCAGGTAAGGTCCAAACCATTTGTCTTACTCATCTGGTATCACTCTATTTGTTTGCAAAATACCTCTGACCAGAGGCAATTCCATGTCAAGAGGTGCAAAGTACTTTCCTGCAGTTCAGCCTGCACTAATCCTTGAAATGGGAGTGCAGGAGACTGAAAAGCAGGAAGCATAGCTCACTCTCTCAAACACAGTTCTGTGCGAATGTGGCCACACTGCTTCTGGATCCAGGCAGGAGAGTGTAGCACTGTGTGGCCCCTACCAGCTAGGTGCTCTATAGATCCAAACAACAAAATATTCCCCTCCTGAAAGAAGGGAGTTTCTTACAGCAGATTGCAGAGGGAAGCTGAGCCCAGACGCAGTGACTAAGGTCATCCTTCCAGTGGGAGAGCACACCTCCCATTCTCACTTGAATCTTCTCCCCTGCTCTTAAAACCATTGAGTATCACAGCAGCCCACTTGGATGGAACCTGAAGAATTCTTCTTGACAGGGTGTTAAATACTGGCTCAATCAAGTTCTACTTTGTTGGGTTTTTTAAAATTTGTTTTGGGGTTTTGGTGCATTTTGGTGGTGATTTTTGTGTGTGTGTGGTTTTGGTGTTGATTTTTTTTTTTTTTTTTGGTGGTGGTGGTTGTTAGTTAGTTTGTTTTGTTTTTTTTTTTTCCACTTCATTTTTTTAATCAGCTAGAGCTTACAAATCTAGTAAATCAAATCTTTCTCCTGCCGGTCATATTATATTGCATGCAAAGCACTGTGGGCAGGTAGCCAGAAAAATAACAAAGCCACCTTGGAAGTATTTCTCTCTGGCAACAATTTGTATTTCTCCTTGCTGACTATCTTAAAATACACTGAATCTTCTGGTGTATTTTAAACTGTCGGTGAACTAAACTTTGCAAATAAGGTTATCTCTTCTTTTCCACTTGGAGAAATCAAAACCCAAAGGGGTTATAAATAGAATTTGGAGATTTCTTTGTGTTTTGAGCATTGCTAAAGCCCTGGGATCTGCTGAAGACAAGAGAGGTATTCAGAGAGTGTGATGCTGTCTCATGTGAAGGTGGCTGTGTGACTTACCTGCTAACATAAGGTTGGTGTGTGCTGCAGATACACTGCTGGCTTTTTCTCTCTTTAGAAGTAGTGCTGTTGAAGAGACAGGCAGTATTGAACACAGTACAAATACACTCTCAGAACAACTTTGGGGTGTGATTGGATCACACACAGACTGTGTATGTTCTGCTTTAACAGCTGCAAGTAGCAGTGGTTCCATATGACCTTGGTTTTCTTTTCCTCAGAGCAGTGGGATCCCCTTTCTGTAGACACAAGCAGCTTTTTTTTTTTTTCCCTGTTTTCTTCAGCAGCAACCTACAGGTGGATACTTTTGGAAAGCGCAATTATGTGGTAATGTGAACTCAGCAGTGTTGTTTTGGAGCTCTCACTACAAGGAAGATGTTGAGGTGCTGGAGAGAGAAAGGCAACAAAGCTGGTGAGAGGTCAGGAGAACAAGTCTTGTGAGGAGCACCTGAGGAAACTGAGGTTGCTTAGTCTGGAAAAATAGGGGAC
Source organism: Psilopogon haemacephalus (assembly GCA_013396835.1). NCBI lineage: Eukaryota > Metazoa > Chordata > Aves > Piciformes > Megalaimidae > Psilopogon > Psilopogon haemacephalus. The sequence continues at coordinate 337,984 of VWZI01015226.1, forward strand.
CCAGGGGAACCTTCTCACTCACTACAACAAGGAGGTTTTAGTGAGGTATGTGTAGGTTTCTTCTCTCTAGTAACAAGTGATACAAGGAAAGGAAACAGCCTCAAGTTGCACCAGGGGAGGTTTAGGTTGGAAATTACAAGAAAGTCCTTCCCCAGAAGGATTATCAAACACTGGAAGAGGCTCCCCAGGGATGTGGTTGAGCCACCATCCCCAGAGGTGTTTAAAAGAGCATAGATGTGATGCTAAGGGACACAGTTTAACATCAGGCTTGGCTGAGTTAGATAATGGTTGGGCTTGGTGATCTCGCATAGTTTCCAACCAAAACAATTCTATGATTCTATGTGTATATGATCAGCTTGAACTATGAACCAGGAGAGGAACATCTGAAGGGAATTACAAGAATCCAGAGGCTTGTTAAAGCAGCTTGAAAATTCCAGGAATTCAGATGGGTACCTCACGTAGAAAAAGCTGCAAATTAACCAATAATCAGACAGGAAGCAGATTTTGAATGTCAGAGAGTTGTGGCAGAGCTGGAGGAACCAAGGGACATTTAAAAATGATGGCAACACAGTTGTGCTATTTTCAAAAAGGAAAGGAGATGCTCTCAGAGGTATTATCTGAAGTAGGCTGTATTGATGAAAGGGACACTCAGGCTACACAAATCAGCACTACGAACGTGTTAGGGGTAATTGGGAACTGAGTAAGACGAGATAAAACTGGCCTGTACCACAGAGGAATAAAAATACATACGAGTGGCCTTTACTGACAGAAAGAAACCATTTCTTCCCTAAGGCCAGAAGAATCACCTGTAACAGTTCTGAAAGTCATAATGATAGTTGTCATGTGTAAAGAAGATACCATCACATCAGATCATTTCACCGTTCAGCACTGATGTGAGGTGCGCTACAATCAGCGACTTATTTCCAGGTTACTTCAATGGGTCATTGAGGGAAGAGCCTGCTTTAGGAATTGACTGTGGTATTGCAGAGGAATGATTGGTGAGTGTAGCTCTCTCAAATGGACCCAAGGAGTTGCCAAGCTTGCAAGATTGCACAGAATGCTGCAGGAGTGGGGGACCACCCAAAGGCAGGGACGGTGCAAAAGAACGAGAGTCATGTAAAAAGGTAGAAGCCATCCAAAGGCAGGGACGGTGCAAAAGAACGAGAGTCATGTAAAAAGGTAGAAGCCATCCAAAAACAGAGGTGGTCCAAAACAGGAACTCTGTCATGGCAGGAGCTCTGTCAAGGTGGGAACAATGCACCTTCTCCCTTGCTTTATTTATGCTTTTCTAGACAATGTATCCATTTGCCATCTTATACTTCTGGGTGCAAAGAACCCAGCCAACCACCGACCCGATTCCCAATGTGGGCTTCCACACGGGTCAGTACGTGTGTGGAGAAAGGCAACTTTTGCTGTTCCCCCTTCAAGCCCTCAGCGAGGGGGAAGCAGTTTCTTGTACCATCTTCTCCTCCCCATTCAAATTCCCAGAGATGTAGAGGGAGGGAGAAGGAAGGAATTTGGAGTGCTTACAACACTGAGGAGCGAAATCAAGTGAGACTCTCCTCCCCCTCTATTCTAGCCTCGTAAGGCCACATCTGGTGTAGCGTATGCACTCCTGGGCTCCCCAGTTCAAGAGAGATAAGTAGTTACTGCAGAGATTACAGTGGAAGGCTATTAAGATAATTAGAGGACTGGAACATCTCTCATAGGAGGAAAGGCTGAGAGGCCTGGGGCTGTTTAGCCCGGAGAAGAATGAGAGGGGATCTTCTCTATGGTTAGCAGTAACTAAAGAGAGGGAGTGAAGGAGGTGGGGCCAGTCTTTTTTTTCAGCGCTAATCATCGACGGGACAAGGGGCAAAGGGCACAAACTTGAACACAGGAAATGCCAAATAAACATAAGGAAAAACTTCTTTCCTGGAACAGGCTGCCCAGAAAGATTATGGAGTCTTTGGAGGGATTCCAAACCTTCCTGGACATGATTCTGGGCAACCTGCTCTTAGTGAACTTGTTTTAGCAGGGGGCTTGAACTAGATGAACCCCAGAGATCACTTCCAGCCCCAGCCACATTGAGATTCTGTGGAAAGATGGAGCTCATTGTTAACAGTCCTTGCAGGTATCACGAACTGCAGGCTGAAGTTACAGGTGTTTCAACAAAATTTAGGTATTTTGAAGGTGATTTTTCCTGAATGCTAAACCGTACAAGAAATGCCAACATGTGTTGCAAATTGGACATCCCAGGACTGCTTCGGACTGTATCTACAAGCTATGCATTAAAAGCCTGTATGCTGTCTGGAAAGAAACATATTATGTGAGGGTGAAATTAAAAATAGCTTAATGAACAGATGTCTCCACCAAAATTTCAGTGATTTCAAACAAAGACAAAATTCAAATTGGGTATTTCAAAACTAATAACTTGACAATGTCCTTCCTAGCTAATGACCTGAGCATGTGAGAAACTTGATGTGCCTGTCACGCATCAAGTAAGCTTTTTGCTGCTTTTTTTTTTTTTAGCAAAACAACCTTTTTGAATGTGGCACTGAAGAGAACAAAGGAACAAGGGTTGTTCCCCACTCTATTCCTAACTCCTGAGGGGAACAGTGAAACTAGTTTCCTCCATGGTTTGAAAGGTAGTTGTTTCTCTTATCCCAAGCCTATCCCAAAGGTTTCCTAATGACAATTTTCACAGGTAGTTGCCTGCTCTCAAGCAGTTTAAAAGGGGAAATACAAAGAATAATAACTTAGACAATGTAGACTTTGTGTGAACCTCGATAATGTTCTTAATCGTAAGAAAAGCTTCCTTTAGAGGTGTTCAAAGAGCAAAAAATTCCTTCTGTAAATAGCAGTATAGTTGATTTTAACAGCAGCCTTGACTTAAAACTGCTGTGTGTGTAGGAGTGCACACTCATATGTGTGTGTATGAAGAGGGCAGGAGAAAGCTTTATTTTTCTGATTGGTGATATTGTTTAAAACAAATACATGCCTTGGTCTCAGTCTTTTCAGTGCTGCGGGCTTAAATGCTAAAGATACAAATTTAGATCCCAGTGTAGAGATCTTTGGGCAAGAGTTTATTCATGACAGCACTTCACAAGGCTTTTAGAGTAGTCAGTTTTCTCAAGATGGGTCCAGTCTTCAAGACTTTTTAGTACACCAGAGATACTGGTTGGAAGTGTCTTTTACAGAGAGATATTCTGACACTACTACTGGGCCACGAGGATGCTCAGAGGGCTGGAGAACTTCTGCTGTGAGGACAGACTGAAAGAGTTGGGGCTGTTCAGTCTGGAGAAGAGGAGGCTCCCAGGTGACCTTCTTGTGGCCTTCCAGTATCTGCAGAGGGCCTACAAGAAATCTGGGGAGGGACTTTTTAGGCTCTCAGGTAGTGACAGGACTAGGGGGAATGGAGCAAAGCTGGAGGTGGGGAGATTCAAATTGAACGTGAGGAGGAAGTTCTTCACCATGAGAGTGGTGAGAGCCTGGAGTGGGCTGCCCAGAGAGGTGTTTGGGGCCACGTCCTGGAGGTGTTTGCGGCCAGGCTGGCAGAGGCTGTGGGCAGCCTGATCTAGGGTAGGGTGTCCCTGGATATGGCAGGAGGGTTGGAACTAGATGATCCTTGTGGTCCCTTCCAACCCTGACTGATTCTATGATACTAAGCAGACTTTCCCATTCAAAACTTTAGTTAAAAAGATTCTGACTGCAGATTCTAAGTATCTCAGCAGAGATACTGTGCTGAAATAATAATACGAATAAAGTCACGACAGCATGAGAGATGCTACCTGTGACTGCAGAAGTCCTGTTTGCAGGCTTCAGCCGAGGAGATCTTCAGCACCACAGTGCTCCATCTACTGGTGTGTGGGAGAAGGCTCTTGTGCATCTCCACGTCCTGCAGCCTGGGAAGCCGGATCTGAAACGCTTTTTGTGTGTCTTAGATCAACCTGTGAGGCTGTTTTCACGCTGAGGAGACTGGCGATATTTAGCCCGTGATATCACCTTACTTCCTTCCTCTCCTACATGGCTGTCAAGGCGTCTTCATCCATCATCGAGACTCGGGGCTGAGATCGCGTTTCAGCCTTTTAAGAGCTGGGATTACCAGACCAAGGATCTCCGAATGACCCAGTTCTCAAACCACAACTAGCTGTGGTTGCCAATTCTTCTGATTGAGTAGTAACTGCTGGGTGTAAAATGATGGTTGAGAAGGGGCGGGGGGCAGGCACGCAGAAATGTATTGCTAACATCTGAGGTATTCATTTACTATCTGCACTTGGTAATGCCTTGTCAGTGACTTGAATTATGGGCTTAAAAAAAACCCCTTTGAAGCAGGGACAAAATGTCTGGATATTTGAACAGTGCTGGGATTATCCATTCAGTACAACCAGATCCTGAACAGGCCTTTAGCTGCAGTGCCAGTCCACCTGCATGGCTCAGAAAACCACAAGTGGAAATTTTGTTCTTTGAGGGGATTAAAATATGTTGTTTGCATTTTTACTTTTGGCATAGTAAAAAAAAAAAAAAAAAAAAATTAACTCCTTGTTTCAAAATGTGCTATTAGAGGCAGTTTAGTGTTGTTTATTTTCCTAAAAAGACAAGATTTAAGGAATCGGTTCCACTGTCCAAGTGGAAAATGCTTCAGCCAAAGGCTCTTCAATCACATTTGTCACTATTTCTTCAGGTCCTAAAAGCAATAATAGAACTTAACAGGAGCTTAGGTAGACATATTCTAATCATTCATGGGGCAGAGAAACTAAGCTGACCCTAATTTTCCACCTGTAAAACTAATTTCCTTTGACCGAAGTCGGGGTTTACAGCCGGCTCCTTGCGGTGCTTCACGTTCATACAGCAATCTCCCAGCTACTGTGAGGGAAACAAGCAGCAGGAGTTAGGCTGGGAGGAAAGTGAGATCATCTGGAATAAACATTAGTCCATGTGCAAGTTTTCAGGTGTTCCTTGTGGACTTCTTCCTTGGTGTGTTTGAATTGGTGAAGGCTGTAATGCTATAACGATGGCTAAGTGCTGGTTGTCAGACAGTCCACATTTAGTTTGGCCCTGGTGCCTCCAGCTGTGAGGAGGGGTGGCCCTTGGGTGCCACTGGCCAGTGGGGTGGCCACCCTCAGTGAAGAGGACCCCAGCTGACAATATCTGCACTCTGGCCCCTGACATATCACACTGAAGTGGAAATGTTGGTTTTATCTGTACGTAAACATTGGAGGTTGACCTTGATGTCATTGCTGTTGCTATGTACGTAGCTGCTTAGGAAGTGCACTGTAATCCCCCCAGGGAGTTAATGCTCTCAGGCCTTCCATGGCAACACCTCCTGGGTGTGAGATCTTGAAGAGGACAAAACACTGGCCCCTGAGTCCCTGCTGGGGTGAAGTTACAGTAGGGAGGAGTAAATTTTGGCTGTTTCTGCTGCTTTATTTGTCCAGCACGGTTTTCCCAGTGTTGTGCTAGTGGGCAATGTCATGGCTACGTGTGCTGGGTTTTGTTGGAGTACAGATGATCTTCTCTATAGTAGCTTGTATGGGGCTGTTTCAGATTTGTAATGAAAATTGTTGATAGCACAGGGATGTTATAGCTATCACTGTGCACTGCTTGCCTTTCCTGCTCCTCACACCACCTCACCAGTAAGTAGGCTGGGGATGCACAAGAAGCTGGGAGGGTACACAGCTAGGACAATGGCCTCCAGCTGACCAAAGGGATGTGTCAGACAGTATGACCTCATGCTCAACATATAAAGCTGTGGAAGAAGGAAGAGGGTCTTCTCAAGTCACCATCACATGCAATGGAGCCCAGCTTCCCTGGAGATGGCTGAACACCTGCCTAGTGAAGGGAAGTGGTGAATTCCTTGTGCTTTGCTTGTGTGTGTGGCTTTTGCTTTAAACTGTCTTTACCTCAAGTGTTCTCATTTTTTCCCCTTCCAATTCTCTTCCCCCTTCCCACCAGGGGAGAGTGAATAAGCAGCTGTGTGGGACTGAGCTGCCAGCTGGAGTTAAACCATGACACCACACACCATCTTTTTTTTGCTTTAAAGTCAATACTCTAAGAGTATTTTCCTTGATGAGCCAGTTAGCCTTGTATTTATGTGACAAAAGTGTATATCAAATTTGTAACCAACTCACCTGGTGGATGATGGACTGAGGAGTTAAGATGAATAAGTGAGATGAATTACATCTCCTTGTAAAGTGAGTGTCTGCCCCTTTATAGTTTCTGCATTGTCAACAGAGCTTCTCCAAGTTCCTCAGTGGTGTTTCATTAGAAAGTGTTCAATTAATTGCTGAGGTTTGATAACCATTTTTAGTCTCTTAGGCAGAGTTTCAGTGGAAGCTTGCCTGTGGTTTTGATGGATCTCTCGTGGGATGGAAGCCAGGAAGACCTTACAGGATCTACAAAGTTAGTGCCGTGTTCCTGCAGTGCTGCTGCTGCAAAACCATCAGCCCTGCCTGGGGAAGGCCTATCGTGTTTCCAAGGCCTCTGCCTCTTAAAGGATGCTCCCCAGTGACTCTTAGAATAGTCTGTAGGTTAGAGCAATACTACTCAGAGCCTCTTTGCGAAGGAGTTGTCTGTACCTCTGTTGTAAAACACAAGCTTTGTGAAAAGTGTTTTGGCAAGCTCTGGGCACAAATGATTCAAAGTCAGTATTCCTAGCATCATTCCTTAATCTTGGCCTATCAAATGGTCTTGCTGACATCTGTCAGTAGGCTGCAACAAGGCTTGTAAGCCAAAATGTTCGCATAATGTTAGTTTTCATTTAACCTCTAAGTGTCTCACAGAGCATACTTGTTCTCGAGGCATTAGCCTACAACCAAAAAACACATTTAGGTATTTAAGCACATGGAAAAATGCTTTGAGAAAAAAGTTCAGCACGCAGAAGTTAAAAAGAACAAACAACTGTTTCTAAATACTTTATTGTATGCTTCTCATTCAAACATAAACAACATGCTGTTTTCTCCCTGAAAAACTATGGAATAAGTCTGCCTTAAACATTAATCTGTATAACAAATGGGGCAGTTTTCTGTGAGGGGATTACAGGAAGAAGGAAAGACCTTCCCATTGGCTTGAGTTAGGGACAGAAGTAACTCTGTTGAGTGATTGTACTTTTCAGCTCAGCCTCTGCTCAGTAAAGTCACTTTCTGAAGTTAAGGGCATGTTTTCCCTGACAGTGATAACACTGATGTTTGGAGTTACTGCCAAGGACTAGGGTGCAGAAAGGCTCTTGCTTAGACTTGCTCCTCTGCAGATCAAGGTCACTGCTAGATCTTCTGTGCCACATTGGGATGCAGAAAGTAAGAGGTGGCACCTGCAGGGAGGGGGACCATAGGTGACCCTAAACTGACCAGAGGGATTCCATCCCATCTACACCACATTCAGTATAAAGCTGAGGGAGCATAAGGGGTTAACGTCCTTCTTCAATAGCAAGTGTCTCAGGAGGACTCTGTCTGCTCTGCCAATCCATGTGTTCCTGAATCCAATTCCCATCTCCCACTGAGTCCAGTCTGGGACTTTTTTAGTTCCTGCCCACAGTATCAGTGGTGACAGGGAGGTAACTGCCATGAGGGCTTGGGCTCTATATTGCTTTTGTATATATTTGTATCTATTTCATTTTATTGTTATTCTTTTCATGAAAATGTTTTCTTCCCCAACCCATCAGTTTCTTTCCTTTATTCCTCTTCTCTTGGGAAAGGGTTAATAGTGAGCATCTGTCACTCATTTAGTGGCTGTCCCAGCCCTACCCCTTGACATTCCTATGATCATAAAACAGGGATCTGACCCAGCGGCTGGGTTCTTTCTCCATCATGATGATCCTGTGCTTAATCAGTCGAACCCAGAGCCCTCTGGGGAGTCGTTCACTGTGAGTGTCTCATTGCCTGGCTTGATACCTATTTGTACAAATGCCAAGCATTGTCAGCTGCAGACAAAGGGCTTTGGGAGCAGCCCACTCAACCAAACATCCCACAATAGCCTACCTGAAAAAAATCAGGTCACTGGCATCAAGCAGGATATTAGTTGATTTGTATGTTGCGGCTCTTCATCTATAAATTGCAAATTATATTGCCAATTACCTCTTCAACCCCTTACATCAAAGAATGCTGACATAAAATTATAGCAAGCATTGTTGAAGATAGGCCAACGGGGGAATGTGGCACTAAACATGTTGTAAGGGCACGTAATTAAGAGTAGGAGAAGCAATGGCAGACGTTAAAGTCAGTAAGCACCATGCACCCTGTGCTCTGACAGGGGCAACGTTCAGCTCAGAACACTGCATTTCAAAATTATACTAAACAGAAGAATTAAGAATGGCTACAGAATTGGGTTGAAGTGTTTCCTAAGTTTCAAGGGCTTGAATCTGCAGCAGCACAGACCACAGAGCTCTTTTCAGTTCAAAGGAACAGACAGAACTACCACTCTGCCTTAACGAAGCCCCATCTGGAGTACTGTGTCCAGTTCTGGGCTCCCTAGTTCAAGAGTGACAAGACAATTACTGGAGAGACTCCAGCAGAGGCGATGAAGATGCTGAGAGGACTGCAGCATATCTCACGAGAAAAGACTGCAAGCCCCGGGGTTGTTTAGCCCAGGGAAGAGTGTGAGAGGATCTTCTCGATGCTTATCAGCATCTAAAAGGTTGATAGGCATCAAGAGGATGGAGGCAGACTCCTTTCAGCAGTGTGCAGCAATGTGACAAGGGCCAGTGGGCACAAACTAGAACATGTAAGTTCACCTATGCATAAGAAAAACCCTCTTGTGAGGGTGTAAGCGCACTGAACAGGCTGCACAGAGAGGTTGTGAAGCCTGCTTCTGTATTCAAAATCCACCCAGACATTGCAATCCTGACGAATCTGCTCTAGGTGATCCTGCTTTGAACTAGATCACCCCAGAGGTCCCTTCCAACCCACACCATGCTGGATTCTGCTACAGAGCGCTGCCTGGGTGCTGCCCCTGGCCGAAAGCCCTCTGCTCCGATCGCTGCTGCCACCTGAGCTCAGGCAGCTGCGGCTTCCCCACCTCTGCCCCCGGCCCCGCTTCGGCGCTCTTCGCTGTCTCCTCACCCCGCAGCGTCCTCATCCTCCCTCTGCGGTCAGCAGCGGCCGGCCGAAGAGCCTCGGCCTAAGCAGGGTGCTAACAAAGCTTTAACGCTGCCGCTTCGGCTGTGGGCGCCGACACCGCGCTCGGTACCCCCAGGCAAGACCCCAGCGACCCTACCCCGACCGCTCAGCGGCGAACACCGGCTGGGAGCGGGGGCGGTGCCGCGGTCACGTGGGGCGAGCCCGCCCCTACGGCGAGAGCCAATGGGGGGGAGGCGCGCAGCTCGCGCTTAACGGTCACCGGGCCCCGCCCGCCGGGACGGGCACGGGGCAGGGGCGGCCCCCGTGAGGGCGGGGAGAGCCTGGGGGGCCGGTGTGAGGAGCCTGGCGGCCACCGTGAGGGCGGGGAGAGCCTGGGGGCCGGTGTGAGGAGCCTGGCGGCCACCGTGAGAGCGGGTGGAGCCTGGCGGCCCCCGTGAGGGCGGGCGGAGCCTGGCGGGCGCCCCGCCCGTGCCCCAGGTGATGCCGCTGGCCGGGGGGGCGATGCCGCTGGCGAGGCCGTGGCCGCTGTCCCCCATGGAGAAAGAGGTGGCGGCGGTGCGGTCCGAGCGGGCCTGCTCGCCACTCGGGGCCGTGCTGCCCTGCCCCTGAGCTGCGGGGAAGCGCCAGTGGCCTGCCTGACCGCTCAGCTTCCTCTCCCCCGGCCCCGGCCGCCATCTCACCCCCTCGGTTCTCGATGTCTCCCTCGCGGCGAGAAGGCTCCTTCGCCGCCTCCCCGCCCTTTCGCTGCTCGCTGCCGCAGCCGTCCCGCCCCGCGGTCTGGTGGCGAGAGGCGCCCGGCCTCCCGTCGCCGGGCTGTCGCCGCCGCCCGTCCCCCGTCTCACCCGGCTGAGGAGCGGCGGAGGCCGCTGGACCACCTGCCACCATGAAGGTGGAAGCGGGAGACAACTCCATGATCAACCTGTCGGTGCAGCAAGTGCTGAGCCTCTGGGCTCACGGCACCGTCCTCCGCAACCTCACCGGTAACCGGGCGGCGGCTGGGCGTGGGTGTGGCGAGAAGAGGGGCAAGGCGGGCGGGCCCCGGCCCACGCACGGGGGCGAGCCGTGGGGCTCCGTCCGTGCCGCTCCTGTGTGGAGGCAGCTAAGGAGTTAGTGCCGCCGGTGCCGGAGCCCCGCGGCTGCTCCCGCTCCGAGCGGAGGTCGAACCTCCGTAGTGCACAATGGAGGGCGTGGGCGCAGGGTTGGGGTGCGGTGGTTTCCCGGTGGGGACACCTGCGGAGGGCTGTGCTGGCGGTGCGGTCTCAGTGTGTGCCGCTTCTGTCAGCAGGTACACGGTGTGTAAGCCTGCCCGCAGAGCTCGGCTGCGGGGATGGCATGTCCGGGGAAACCGGAGGGGTGCTGGGGCGGCTGATGCCTGTGGCTGGTATGTGCGGGAGTAAAGGAGGGGTGGGTGTGCTTGCTCGCTGTTGTACCCGAGCACGTAATAAAAGGAGAGCGGTGCAGAGGACGTGCGTGTGAGTACCCCTGCCTGAGTAAAGGGTTGTAGGAAGTCTGTGAGCATATAAATATAGATGGAAGACTGGAGTATGTTTGGAGGCGTGTTTGGGGTTTTGCTTTTTGTGGGTATAAACTCTCTCTATATATATCTATATATACTCAGTCGTGGAAAACATAAAAAGGCAAATTAATGTGAGAATCAGACTCTTCTCACTCCAGGTATACTCCCGGACAAAATCATTGTGGGAGTTGAGGTGTCAGGTTTTTTTATTGACAAATAGGCATAGTCTTAAGACTCAGGGATTCTTGAAGGCTGAGCTGTTCTGAAAAAATTCCTTGAACCCAAATCAAATTCAGGTCTTCATTCTGTGTTAGGAGATGGGAGTCTTGGCACGAACTGAATTGGCTGCTCTTTTATTACTCAACCTCATGCACTGCTGTAAGACCCAAGGCATGTAGTGGAGAGGTGTTTCTGCTGATTCCTCCCATCCCTGGAGGTGTTTAAGGCCAGGCTGGATGAGGCTCTGTCCAGCCTGATCTAGTGTGAGGTGTCCCTGCTTATGGCAGGGGAGTTGGAACTAGATGATCCCTGTGGCCCCTTCCAACCCTGATTCTGTGATTCTATTTAATGATTCTGTCCAGATGTAAGGGAAAGCCTGAACTTCCACCTTTGACTAAACAGGGATTTGGTGTCAGCAGCAGAGGTGGTACTGAGTATATTCATTCTGTTTGCTAGAGGGGTGGTGAGGGATTAGTGGAAAGTTGAGTGAAGGGGACACACATCAGATATTTCTAAAAACATTCTAGTATTTGTGAAAAAATATGCCACCTTTTCCTCTGCTCTGTAGTAATGAACCTATTCAAGGTGGAAGAAGTGTGATGGCAGTAGTGGTGCAGCTAAAGTTGAAGCTGCAGCAAACAGAGTGATCACCTCAGGCTTTGTTGTCATTCTTGTTCATCTAACTTCCAGGATACTTTTACAGATGTAATTAAAAAGTTTTTGGTTTTTTTTTT